>JAWZYV010018621.1:0-48106 GCA_038373885.1 Cheiracanthium punctorium
CTGAAGAATTACCCCTTCCCCCTCCTCAAACCGTCACTAAGGGCGGATTATAAGGGTGGGCGGAGGGGGCGACCGCCCCCCCGAGAAGAAAGAAATTATATTTAAAAGATTCCTATCGGAATGTAGAAGTCAATTCTTCTAACTAGACGCGCTCCTCCCACCTGACAAACTAACCACCTCCCCCCCTCGACCAAAACTTTGCAATAATCCGTCAAACAAAAACCCCTACTTGATCAAGGTTAAACGAAAATTCCGCTTTTTGCAGAACAGTGAGAACACTTGTTCAAGGTCAAAGGAGAATTCCAAAAATAGCATTCGACCCCTAATGTTTTGACCATTAGACAAAGAGGTAAGATATACATGTCCTGGGGGGTCAAAAAAAGAACAAAGCGGAGGTAGAGGATCTCGCAGAGGCTTTTTTCTTTCTTTTTTGTTTTTCCCTTCTTTTTTTGGAATCATGTCACTACTACTTATGGCTATGTTAAAACTCCGAAAATCCCAAAAGAGAAAGGGCGAAAAAAGCGATAAATCTTTGAAAAGCATTCTCGTGTAGATAAATTGAAAATTCATTTATAAAATGACTACGCAATTTATAAATATTTGTACAAGTTATTAATATACCAATTATTATATTTGTAAAAAAGTGTATCACTTTTATTCCTTTTTATTTTCCAGAAAATAACTATCTGATTTTTATTCATAGGAAGAAACATTAAATAACTTTTAAAAAGGTAATAGTTTATTGGATGTGATTTAGAATTTAAATTTTTAAACGAGTTCAAATTTTTTAAAAAATTTCTAGTTTAAAACTTTTTTTTTTCATTATTATTATTATTATTATTATTATTATCAATTGTTATTTTTTATTGTTATTATTTATTATTATTATTTACAGTGAGTCATTTATAAGGATAACATTACGAATATTGATTTTCTATAACTAATAAAAATTGAATAAAACACTTCTTTGCCTTCTGCAGAATCTGTAAATGTGCTAACTACAGAAATTCTAAATGACGGGCTAAATAATTCTACCAAAGTAATATAAACTCTTGAAAGAAATGCTGCAGTATGAAAAAGAATTCACTAAATTTCTGTAAGCAAAATCTTAGAATGCTCAAATCAGTACTTAAAATGTGTTAAAATGTAATATATTATTCAATTTTATTCACTTAAAAATTGTTATCAAAGAATTCGGAAGAAAATAATTCAATAGCAATCAAAGATTGATTATAATTGATATAATTAATAATTTATTTTAGTAATAATCACTTTTAACTTTTTTTCTTTTAAGTAGCCTCTCCTGAAAAATATTACATTACTTTAGGACAGGGGCGTTTTCATTTTGTGTTCTCCTTTCACTGGGGACCCAAGGTAGCTGCCCCGTCTGCCCTCGATTTTGTCAGGCTCTGAGTTTGACACTTAAAAAAAAAAAAAAAACAGTATACCCTAAAAATGAGTACGGGTGTCGACATCCGGTGACACTACAAAGAATTGTTCTCCATCTTTAAATGAATATGTACTTTGTCTTGAAAATAATACAATAAATAAGTAAATCAATTATTTAGATAAAAAACTTATAAATTAATAATTTGATTTGCAAATTTTGTATGTTTGTTTTGTAGTACAAGAACCGGAATCGATCATGTTTTAACAAAATAATGCAGTTTTGAATGCTCACAACCCAGCAAAAGGATAGACGGCCCTACATATTTAACGGACGCGTTCACTTACAAGGTCGTCTTTGATTCTCAGTCAGGTTCTTTAGCAAAGGCTCTATTTCTGATCAAATTAATGTTTAAAAACTGTTACAAAGGTTACAAAAGTTACAAAAGTTAGAAAGTATTATTGAAACTTTTCCAACTAATTTTAACAAAACTAATTAACTATTAATTTTAATCACAGTTATATATAACTAATATTTTACATTTTAAGAAATGAGTTTTAAATGATTTTAAAACAGTTTCCTTTAAAAAGTGATGCTGTTTTTTTTTTCAGCATTTAAAAATTTATTTAAAAACATTACAATTACACTAACATTTAATTTAAAGAAGATTTTTTAAAAATTGTTTTTGACTTTATTAATACCATAATTTAGTTTTTAAAAAGGCATCTTTAAAATAAGAGTACCAATGTTTAAATTGAATATTTTCAAAAATAAAAATATTTATATATATAAATATATATACTTATAAATGTTCCTTATTCTAAAATTTCTTATTTAAAAACCAAGAGCTAACAAGATAAATTACCATGAATCAGAATAAACTCTTGCCCTTATAAAAAGAAAACCAGTAATAATAAGCCATAGCTCAGCCTAGGTCTCCCCTCAATCCGATAGGGGCGCAGTAGCGTGTAGCAATTCAGTAGATTTGGAGGTTTGGGGGAGGGGGGTTAGTATGTTTTTATGGATTCTGGAGGCTGAAAAAGACACCGATATATGATTATTTTCTATCATCCTACAAAGCTATGGGGGGGGGCTCGAGCCCCAAAGCCCCCCTCCTTTCCAACGTCGTCAGTAAGAAATTAAGTTTATCAATACAAAATTATATCTCATACAACCCCCCGAAAAAATTTCGGGGTCCCCAAGCCAATTCTAGGTTCCAAAGCCCCCCCCCCCTTTCCTACGTCGTCAGTAAGAAATTAAGTTTATCAATACAAAATTATATCTCATACAACCCCCAGAAAAAATTTCGGGGTCCCCAAGCCAATTCTAGGTTCCAAAGCCCCCCCCCCCTTTCCTACGTCGTCAGTAAGAAATTAAGTTTATCAATACAAAATTATATCTCATACAATCCCCCCGAAAAAATTTTCTGGCTACGCTCCTTGTCTCGTCGATTAGCATATAAAGACTGTGTTACATCATAAAACTATTAAAAGTAGCGTTTTTTTCCGGCGGCGTTTTTTCCGGGTGGCGTTTTTTCCGGCGGCGTTTTTTTCCGGGTGGCGTTTTTTTCCATGTGGCGTTTTTTCCGGCGGCGTTTTTTCCGGTGGCGTTTTTTCCGGCGGCGTTTTTTCCAGCGGCGTTTTTTCCGCTCACCGGGGGATGCATATCCCTCAATACGCCCCTAACTTCGACTTCCTTAATTTAATTTTATTAATAGACCAGCAAATTGACTTTTCAGTGAAAAAAGAAAAGAAAAAAAAAACACTGTTAAAACAGAAAAAATTATCTTCACCCCTCAAACGTCCCTGAAATAATGTAGACCTAAATAAACCTTTCATCGACACCCTTTGAGTCTCGGCTTTAGACGTTTAAATAATACAGCTAATGAAAAACGATTTCTCTTCAATATCCGAAACTACAAACCGTCAGATTGACAGCCGCGCGATAGGCCAAAACACTGGGACAACACTTCAGCCAAAATAGTTTGAACTATCGTAAAATAGGTGGCATGCCCCAGCTGATTGTATTCCAGACCAGCATTCCGAAGCCCTTGCTCTTGGACAGCCCCTATGTCCGTGTGTGTGCTACATACAAAACATAAGTCCGGGTGGCTCTCACGCAACACTTATCTTACACCCTCCTCTCGGTCCGAAAAGCCGTTGATTCGGATCAGAAATCTTTTAAGTTATTTGAACCGTTAGATCTTATACCGTATTTAAATATATTGACACCAATATGTTATAATTTGTAACGAAATGTTCCAATATTATTGCATATAGTTATGTAGCTATAACGGTATGAAAATATCGTTCTGTTCCTTTAACGTTATACTTTCATACCGTATTTAAAACGTTATTCAGCGAAATGCTATATTCTATAACTAATTGCTACTGTA
Source organism: Cheiracanthium punctorium (assembly GCA_038373885.1). Taxonomy (NCBI): domain Eukaryota; kingdom Metazoa; phylum Arthropoda; class Arachnida; order Araneae; family Cheiracanthiidae; genus Cheiracanthium; species Cheiracanthium punctorium. Next base: position 3,783 of record JAWZYV010018621.1, read on the forward strand.
TCGCTATTAAATAGTTAGGTGAGTTTAACGTTATAAACTAAGGGTTAGCATGAGTAACCGAATGCATTCTGTTACTTTTTGTTCAGTTTCTGAGTATAACACAAAACGGAATAACGTTATAATAAGTATACCATTGAATAACGTTATTCTGAATAACGTTATTGCAATAACGTATTCATTTGCGTTCTGTAGATTTGTTACGGTACGATAACAAAATACAAAATGTAACGTAACTAATACATAACGAAAATCAAGCAGTTATTTGTACATATAAAAATTGTATAACGAATTATTTTGTTACAAGGCCGAATAACGTTACAATTTTGTTACGTTAAGTTACGGATCCCTGGTTTAAAGTGTAAGTATAATTGTTACCATGTGAATATAATGTTGCTATATTTATCTGCAGAGAGTAGGGATTGCAATCCCGCTTTTGCGGTATTACAATATCATGGCTATAATTTTCATATTTATCGATGGAAATGTCTTATAATTAGTTTTAGAAAATTTAAAAGAAATAAAAATAAAAAAATACAATATTTATGTCATTTTACAAATGAGATCGCATATGAAAAGCTTTGCACAACTTTCTCAATAACTACTGAAAAAGATTTAAATACTTAAAAATAATTTTTGGCAATAGTTTAAAAAATTAAAGCTCAAATAAAATAGTTAGCTCAATAAATAAGTAAATAAATAAAATTATGAAATTTAAAAAAGTAAGAAATATGTAGTATGATTTTCTTTGATTTTACTACTTTAATGCTTCTTACTATTTCTTACAAAAAGATTGATTGTTATGGCAGATTGGAATTACAAAGTATGTCAGATGATATGCACAAACACATCTGCGTAGTGCACTTCTTTGAAAAGTTGTATTTTCTGAGTCCTTGACCCCAAACTAAAGAAGGTTTTTCCTTACTTCACGTTCAGTTATTTCATCTGTATCAACTTCTTAGATTTTTTTTTTCTTCAGAAAATGAACTGGCTTCATTTGTATAATGAGACACACTGACCTGCGAATGGAAAATCCTGTCATAAGTAATATCTGGTTTTGGCATGTTATCGGAAGGCAAAATCCCGGGGTCTGCAACTCCTAGGCTTTACCGCACAGGCTTGGTGAGAGGCCGAAATGGAATTATATAAAAGCATACTTCGTGCTCGCGGATTTTTACCAAGCTGCTTTCGTAAAAGTGAAGTTTTACCGGCAAAACCTAGGCTTTACAAGGCTTCAGGTTTTCACCGTAACATAAACATATATCTAGCCATAATATAAAAGAAAGTATGAGCAACAAAATTTATGTTTATGACATTAAACTAAGACAGCATTTGTTCAAAATCAGGTTGTGTTTTTACTGCATTATGATACTTCACAAGAAAAGGTGATTTTATAAGGATTGAACGATCGTAATCTTTTCAAACGGCGAGTACTCAGACTTTTATGTTTGATTACTGCCCAGCAAACACAGCCGTATCGGGTTAGGGATGGGCCGTCATCGGCAGTACCGTTTCGATGTCGGCATTGGCATACTGGCAATTGGGACGGTGTCGGTTCTGTGCTGGCAAAACGGTTTGGCGTAGGCAAATAAAAGTTCATTTCGGGCATGCAACGGTCCGATAGCGGCTAGCCTTTTAGGGTTAACATGTGATTTTGGCGATGTACTGCACCAAACGTCAAAACCGATATCGGTCCAGAAGTGTAATTTCTAAACTGAACGGTATAAAGCCAGCACAAGCAGCATATATATATTGTTAAAATAATTCTTTTTAATTTATGATTTCAATACTTTCTATTTACAATGTTTTGAGCCCGTAGGATTCAAGTGCCTCCTTCACAGGCGAAAAAAAGGAGGGGAGGGGGGGGGAATCATTCTATCTGGTTAATTTACCTGAGGTCCTGTCCAGGGTTCTGGTCTACCGCGCATCTGTCAATCTACAGTTTAGATGTTGGTGATTTTCTCCAGATGTATTGTGAATATGCGTTAGATAAGTTAGCCAGTTTTTTATGACTTATTATTGAAGGGGTTTCTAAGCGCCCACCCCCACCCCTCAATTGGGGCAATTTCTGTCTAGTTATTCACATCTCTGAAATAATTATATGACTATGAATTTCATTTTATATAAAGTGATAGAAGTTAAGTACTTCCAATTTAAAAAATAATAATAAAATTAATTAAAAATAAAATACATACAATGCAGAACATTAAACGCTGAATTTTAAAAGTTCACAAAAGTAGCCCACCGTGGCCGAGTGGATAAGACACCGAATATGGTTGAAGTCATTGGCGGATCCAGAGCCCCATCCCCCCCCCCCCTAGACGAATGAAGTTTACACTATAGAGCATTAACTTGTTTTGTAAATTCAAGTCATTCTATAAGAAAATGTGACAAAAATTGTCTTGTGCCCCCTCCAGAATTTTTTTTTTCTGGATCCGCAGCTGGTTGAAGTGTGAAGGTCCAGGGTTCAGGTCTACCGCGCATCTGTCAATTTACAGTTTGGATGTTGGGTGATTTTCTCCAGATGTAATGTGAATATGGGTTATATAAATTAACCAGATTTTTGAACATAGAATTGAGGACAAATCACCGTTGTATCCCCAATTCTGGAACAAAAATTGGGGATATTTTATAAATTTTATATAAATTCAAAACATTATCTAATATTTATAAAATGAAGGAAATATGGTTGATTTTTATAAAATTATAGACCAAATAATTATTATAATTACTGTTCAACCCCAATTTTATTGCTTATTAATTGTTTTATTTATTGGAACAAACGCTAGAAGCCTTCTTCCGCTCAGGGCACCGACGCCCTAAGGATTAACTCCTGTGTTTTTTCCTTACAAAAAACACAAAACAACAAAACTTTCTGAAATTAAATTGGATTAAAATAGTAGAAAAAATACCTTTTCATTAGTATTTCCATAAAAATAAAAAATATCAGTATAATTTATAGTTAAGGAATTTTTTTTTTTTTATAATGCATTAGCTGCTGTTGTTAAAAAAAATAAAATAAAATAAATAAATAAAAGTTTTAATTCACTATACTGAATAATTATAAATTGAAAAAATATTAATAGTTTCATTTTAAAATTATAACTATGAATAATTAATTTAATAGCATTTATTTGAACAACTTGTTTGTCATGTTTCTGTTCAAATAAAATAATAGTAAAAATTACGGCAAAATCATGTTTTGATACAACATTGTAAAATGCTGTTACAAATTAAATAAAATTTAATGCTCTTATCTCCTTAAAAATGAATAAAAGTAACCATTTTTTGCTGATTATAGTAATTTATCTTTCTAAAAATTAATTGATTAATTCATTGCAGATATTGAAGTATGAACTATTTTGCAGTAGAATAACACTAATTTGTTTTGTTTCTTTTTCCACGCGATCTAATTTAAAGTGAATAATTTAAAAGCTAAAATCTCTCGGACTTTCTTTTCCAATTCCCGTGTCCGCGTACACTATAACATGTAGCACACGCGCAGTGGGGGGGGGGGGGGGGGTCGAGTGCATTCCTACGGCTTTCCACCCCTTGTAGGAACCACAGTATTACGCACTAGGAAAAAATGGACCTTTCCCTATTCTAGTTTTCACGGACAATCGAAGAGCGGGAAGTGTTTTTTTTTTTTTTTTTTTTTTTTTCGTTTGCCTTTTGTATTTGTGACCGTCTCCTGCCCATTCCATTCCAAGGTTGTAACAGAAATCATCTCGCAACGCAAACTTTTCAGTAACGTGGATTCTGAGTTTTCTCAGAGCAATGGAGTTTGCTGCATTTTTCTCTGGATAAATTGCGATTTTTTTTTCCTAGACTAAATGGCACTGACTGTAGCTAGACAAAAATTTTAAAATTGTCTGAATGTGGTTAGTGCTTTTTAGTTTTAAATAGGCTAAGTTCTTACGTCAGTTAGATCGGACTTTGCTATAGTTTTCTCTGGATAAACTGTGATTTTTTTCTAAAGACTAACTGGTATTAACCTCAACTAGACAAAAATTTTAAAGTTGTCTAAATGTGGTTAGTGCTTTTTGGTTTTCATTTTGCTAAGTTCTCACGACAGTTAAAAAGGGGTAAGTTGATTTTTAAGTATATATTACGAATTTGTATTTTTTCTTAGCTAGATTTTTTTAATGTTATCTCAGGGACTACTAAAATAAGATGTAGTTCAAAACTGCTAATTATTTCTAAATAATGCGAAAATGAAATTTATAATTCAAATAAGCAACTTGAAAACTATTAATAAACAAGCAGGAAGGTATTTTTAATAAATAACTTACATACTACATTGAAAAATGTGTCGATTTACTTAAGTACTTAATTTCATATTACTCAAAACAACAGAAAAAAATAAGTATATTCTGTTATAGAAAGTTCCTTTCTTCTACTAAATGATAATCATAAACTGTAAAAGTTCAGTAATATAAAATATTTACTTAAAGTAAGTATCTTTCTAATAATAAACATGGTTTATTAATACTTATTAGTTTCATATATAGTTTAGCACTAATCAACCTATTAAAAATAATCATTATTATATAAATTACCTTACATCACTGGGGCTCATTTTGCCAAAAATACTTAGTTAAAATCCAAAAATCTTAGTAAATCCAAAAATACTTAGTTTTGCCAAAAGTACTTAGTTATTAAGTATAAACAAAATAATTTGTTTGTATATGAAAATGTTTAATTATTTTGAAGAGAAAAGGTTTTTATGAAATTAACCGTTTATTTGTAGAATCAGCCAATATTTTAATTTCTTTTAACGTATGTTGTTTACATTCTTCTTTAAAATAATATATAAAATCAAAAGGCAACTTTATTTTGTATTATGAAATAACTTAACAAAAAAATAAATTAAAACATTTTTTTAAAAAAAGCATGTTGTATAACTTTATTTTTTTTCCTCTCTCTTTTTTTAGCATTGCGTGAATGTTTATTTATAATCTTTGGTTCTGGAAAATTATAAATTTTCTTGGCTTCTAAAAGATTTTTGGAAAAAAAAAGAACATTGTCTAGTTGAGCCTAATATTTTGTTTAAAAAAATGTCTATGGTCTGACAAACATATAATAACACGTTTAAAAAAAGTAAAACATTGGTTGATGCATAAAAAAATAATACGGTTAATTTTAAAAAGAGCTTTCCTTCTTAAATTCATCAAATATTTTCTTAAAAACAAACTATTTTGCTAATTAGGTATTTTTAATAAATTTAGTCCTAGTGGTGTAAAGTCATTTATATAATAATAATTATTATTACTTTAATTTGTTGATTAATACCCTAGAGAACTAACTACGGAGCTAATTAGGGTATTTTGGAAATAAATAAGGTGCTGGTCGGTTTTCGATATTTTGTCGTTGCCGATACCACACCAAAAACGTAATGGTTTTGGTTCAAAAGTGGCACAAGGCTGGGCCGACGCCGTTATCGTTTTTGCCGACACCGAACCAGAACCACCCCATCCTTTCGGCCCGACAGACGCCCAGGCGGACGCAATTTTGTCGTTTTCGGTACCGCGTGAGCGATATCGCACCGGCACATTCTGCGCCGGCATGCCAGTGTCGGCCCAAAACTTATCCGATAGGACTGTGTTTGCTGGGTGATTATTGAATTAGCAGGGGTGTGGAATCTCGCTCACCCGCTCGCCACATGGGAGTATATTTTCCAGCGTGGCGAGTATGTTTCCTAAATTTTAGAGCTATTAAATTTTAAAAGTTATAAAGTAATTACTTATATAAAGTTGTAATAATAGTATATAAGTGGCTTATAAATTGGTGATACAATGCTAAAAAAAATTAGGGGAGCAAGGAAAAAAGTGAAGAAATCGTTCCGCGATAGTCAAGCATGGACGTAAAATGGAGAATACACGTGTAACAAAATGGAATACAGAAAAAAAAAGTATGGGAACTTTAATTCTATGGAACAGTATAAAAACATTAAACTTTACTTCAGGGAAACTATCGTATTACAATTTTTTGTAGCAAGTCATTTGGTCAGCTATATTAGTAAATTTGTGTTATGTCCCTTCTTTGTAAATTAAGTATTATATTATTGTTACTTAAATATTACATTTAAAATACTAGTTAAATAATTTTTGTTATTCCGTGTGGCGTAGTTCAAACGAAAATAATCGAATCACATCGCAATTCTAGCACAATGCTATCTTATTATAAATTATGCGCCTGCCATGTGTATCTTTCCGAGGGGTAAAATATCTCAGTCGGTAAGATTTTTTAGGAATTCCCTACCTCTGCAAATTGGATCTGATTATTCATTCTGACTAAAATCAATTGTCCATAAATATGTAGGTTAAACTAAATTTCACAAAATAACACGAACAGCGGATTTCTAGTTTATTTTAGTAAATCTAAAAGAGCAGTTTGGTGTTAATTTCGTTTTAATATTTCTTATTTAAAAATAAATAAATGATAGAAAAATATTACAGTCACATATCAAGTAAAATAACTTTTTTATTTAATGTATTTTTCTCATTTCAGGGTCTGCAAATCCATCAAAAATTACTAGAAAAAATGTTAGAAAAGCCACTTCATTTTGTTGAGCCTTTGTGGAATTTACAACTTGAACGAAAAGAGTCGCTTCGAAAATTACACTGAAGGACGGGAGATTTTCGCACCCTAATCTGCGTGAAAGTCTTTAAAATCAAATTGCGTTCCATATTAATTTTTTTCTGTATGATAAAAGACATAAAAAAAGAATTGCATGTTATATTTTACTTATATTCATGATTAATTTTTATACGTAAGAGATATTGAATAAAAATTAGCACTGAACTTGAAAAAATGCATTCCGTTTGATAAATTAAGGTAGAATATAAATTAACTTTTATTTTAAAAATCACAATTTATATTTCAAAAGAAGATTGAAGAAGATTTATACACAAATAAAAGAAGAAATGCTTTCAAATTGTTTGAGAAGCCCTTTTGTGTGTGACGCCTGAAGTGGTAGCTCGTGGTAATGTGACTTCATCTCGTATTATTATTTCAGAAAGCCGAAGTGACTATGAAGTGCTGCTAACTAACCTATCTGGCTAGTACTACTGTAAACTTTTTAAAGTAGAGAAAACTATACAATACGCTAAAATAAATTTAACAAATTTGAATTCCAAATTAACATGATCTTTATTTATGAGACTTTAAATTACTTTCTTCATCAATAAGAAACAACATAATTCACAGCATAACGTTGTTTATGATAAATTATTCTATATGGTCAGGGGAGATGTGGTACTTGTTGGCGATATTTTTGATTAACTGTACATAGGGGCACTTTTCACGAGAAATGGAAAAAACAGAACATATTCACTAGAATCCACAGATCCGTCCTCGCTCATAGTCAGGAGGGAGTAGATCAGGAAATGCCCCGGTCACGTGCCGGTGTCTGCCGCACATCCGGCCTAGCGAGCACAGCCAGGAGGTGGCTATACCATATAAGCACAAAAGAAAACTGGTGTATCTCCAGCACGTACTTTGTTTTTACATATCTCCTCGATCAGGTTTGGGACACTTCTCCTTCTCCCTCCACAGGGTTCTTTTTCCCCCTTTTTTCTTTAATCCTTTAACGCACAGTGTTCCCGTTCTGGGTACACCAAACACTGACTTTTTGACGCTTGCCAGTCACGGATAATAGATTTGATTTCTATAAAAATTGTTGCTGGTGACATAGCTCTACGAGAATCCTTTACTTTTTAGCACGTCATTTCCCGTAAAAAGATTGTCACAATTATTTTTAACAGCACTGACATCTGCTGAAAAATGGAAGAACGCGAGAACAGCTGGATAGATTGCCCTATGCTGAAAAAAGAGCAGCTGTTGTCGTCGCTCGAATTAACTAACAGCAAGATGACGGACGATCAAAACGTTCATCGCGTGCCACAGATCTAGAGACCCTTTTTTGACGCAGCTGGCTGTGCCTAGATCTGTGGCACGCGATGAACGTTTTGATCGTCCGCCATCTTGCTGGTAGTTAATTCGAGCGACGACAACGGCTGCCCTTTTTTCAGCATTGGGAAAAGATATCACCTCAAAGGGTTAACAGGGATTTCTAATAGTATGTCCTTTATTCTCATAGGCTGGATATTCCTGTTGGACTTTCAATCCCCGCCCTAAGCCGAATCACCATCTAGAGGCGGGGACTGAGGCCCCCGGATATTTTGATCAGCCATAAATATTTTTTATCGGTTTTCTATTGTGCTTATACTATTACTTCCGTCACCTGACTGGCGGCTATTCTAATTTATTGACGACGTGTGTGGTCTTCAAGTGGGAAAAACATCAGTCTTTTCGAAATGTCTTTTCTTTTAAAACAAATTTTCTCAACTAGCCCTTTTATGCCACCACAATGCTGTTGATTGAAGTACAGGTACGCTTTGAAAACCGTACTATTATCATTCGATCCACCTCCAGATGAATGAAATGAAGTTTAAGAATTTATATCTACTTTGCTTTCATTTGGGTGTATATCTCATTGCTCTAACGGAGACAAAATTTCTTCCTGCATTGGTTTTCTTTTAGCCTTCCTTTAACCTCACTTGATTCTAACTTCCTCAAAAGAGACCAAAAAGTACAAATATAAAACCAACATGCCCCCATCTCTCTGAAAAATGAATTAGACTAAAAGCAGAAGCTGCCGACTGCAAAACAAGAGACTCTACAGCGACAGCATCAACATATGCATTGAGTTTGTTTATATTAGCCAAACACTCGCTCAGACTTCTCCCTTAAAGAAAAACATTTAAAAAACTATTTCAGGAGAGTAGTTTTCTCTTAAAAATAGATGGTAAGCGTAAGAGATAGTTATAGGAAATTTTAAAATTTATTATACTAATTTATTATTCTTTTATTTAAAATACTAAACTTGCTTTCAAAAACGTGTATACCTTCAGCCGTTCTTTGGGGGCAAATTGACTGTCGCCGCGTGAATTTCCGTGGAATAACAAACAAAAATATCGTTTGTCGTTCATTTGAAAACGGTATTCTCAATAAGTTCTAACAAAATCGATGAAACAAAGTTAAAACTAGGAAACACGAAGTTGCTCAGTAATTATAGGGGAAAATGAAGTTTCAACCTCTTAAACGAAGTCTTTAGTTCACAAACAGGTGCTAGGCACTGAAAAGAAACTCCCTGTCCTCGGGTTTTTAATCACTCAAAGTGACTAAATTATGGCTTATCCGTTGAGCTTTGGATAAAGTGTTTTGGGTCAAGTTTGAATGTCGAGATAGCCCCAAACGATAATTTTCGAAAATTGAAGCCACAGTTCTAAGTCATTAGACTAGCGTCAATAATGGGTACCTTTTCCGTACTGGTGAAATTGTTCCATCAGAAAGAGGAGAACTTCATTGCTTTTGTAAAAGAGTTGCGTCATATGAAAATTTTATACGAAGAGGTCCAATGCCTCTTTTTACCTTAAAAAAAGATTTTAAAGAAGTTTGAAATAATTAGGCAACTTGAAACTATTCCAGGTAGAGGACGAAAACAAATTCTACGACGAGCAGACATTTTATAATAGCATATTCTCCATATTCTCCTCGTTAGCCAAATATCAATCCTTAAGACTTCCAGTTATGGCATTCCCTGACGGATAATATTTACAATACCAGGCCATCATTTGTGCCAGATATAAAGGATAGCATTTGGTGCCATATTCTTGATATTACGGTAAACTAGCTGTAGTCAGCATTGGAAAATATTGTTCAGCGACTAGAACACATTTTGAACACGAAGGGAAGTATATTGAATAATTTTAAGGATAATTTATTTTCTTAAAAATTTTGAGGGATATTAAATATTTTTATATGTATTACTGTGACACCTATCAACGTATTTTGGTGATATAATTTTTGATTTAAAAAATGTCAAGCGCATCACTTGAACAACCAGTAATTCAAATTTTATCTCATTTGAACTAACAGAACGCATTCTAGAGCTCTCTGAAGTGGAAAACTTATTGCTTGTTAGCGTTGTACTTCAAATTCAGTTTACCATCTAACATGCTACAAAATTACATTTCACTTTTGTAAGCCATTTTCACGTGATGCTCGAATAATAATTAAAAATGATTCGCAAGCAAGAAGGAATACAATTTTCAACACTGTTGGGCTGTTACAACTTTTTTTATGAGGTAAAAAAGAATGGAGACGCACAATGTTACTTAATCCTGTGAAAATTTTATGTTTGAAAAGCATAATTTAATTATTATTTTTTTTACATTATCATTCCTTACAGGAAACTTTGAAAATGTTTGCAACCATTTTGAATACAAACATAAAAACAATCGGGTTTTCCAGAAAAGTTCTGCAAACGTCGATGAATTAAAAACAAACTATAACTATAGAAATCTCGTCAATAACAACAAAAATTTTGAGAAGAGTGTCAGAAAGTTTGGTTCGATTTGTTCATGCTTTCATTCAAAAGGGTAGATAATATTTTCAAACTTTGCTGTAAGGAATCATAATTTAAAAAAAATTGAAATTATGATTTTCAAAAATAAAACTATCAGAGGATTAAGTAACATTGCGTGTTTCCATTTCTGTTTTACCTCACAAATGAAGTTGTAATAGTCTAACAAAACTTGAAATTGTCTTCCACACTTAAACAAGGTTCAAATAATTATAGTTTAGTGTTAGAGTAAATGCCACATCAGTAAGATTTATATGTAATAAACAAAACCAACGGGCACGTTCTTAAATTGATCAGCCTGTAGGAACTTTTTCGAATTACCCAAGTGATGGCTCCTGGTATGCAGCTAGCACTGGCGGGCTGCATCTTAACTTTCAAAAAATAAGAATAAGTGAGTCTTTTTTTTTCCTGCCAGTTATATTTGGACTAGCAAAGGAGATAAATTTGTTATTGGTTTTGAACACAAATTCAATCTATAAAAAGAGGTTCTTCAGACCTTTAAGCTTTTGCAGGTTAATTAGAGCTACTCTGTATTTTCATTTCGTCAATAAAACGAACTTTACGCGCAAAAGTAAATATTGACTCTGGCCATAATTTACCCAAGTGTCGTATTAAAATGCTAGTCATTTAGACATGTATTTACCATTTCATCCATCTTGAGACATTAAAAATGATGTTGATGTTTGTTAATGTCCTATTTTGAACCATGCATTTTCATGCATCAAACCAACAGACTTCAGCAGGGATTTGTTGATATATATCGACTAGAGCCAAATAACCAGAGTATAAATTCATTTAAATCTGTAATATGTAATGCATCATAGTACATCACGCGATCACATTGAATTTTAGATGCACTACAGAATTGATAACTTCATAATTCATGGCTCAGTGGTAATGTCAGTGTATGCTACAGTCACTTTTTTTAACGTGTAGACAAAGTAGAATTCTCCTCTAGTGGGAAGGCATTTAAAGAGTCACATAAAGATTACTAAATTTCTCCTCTCATCATCAAACTGTCTGCCGGATGATAGTTTTTCAAATTTTTTTGTCTATGCAAATATATTTTGTCTATGCAAATATATATGTCTATGCTCTATTTTTTTGTCAATGTTTTTGTCTATATAATTTTTTGTCATGCAAACAGGGAGCAGTTCTCAATAAAAGATTTAGCAATAGACAAACAAGTGATTCTCACAAACAAGGAGAAAAGTAGTCCCTGTTAATTTCTTAGAGCTTTCAAAATATATTTTTTAAAGCTTTATAAGTTTTTATGAAGCTGAAGAAGGAATTTTTTTAAGAAACGTAATTTATTTCGTATTTTAGTGTAAAGCTGGCGATGATCGTAAAAAGAAGATGGTTAATATGTAAGTTGTTGTCACATATTACGTCAACTTTCTTGAAGAATACAAACACTGCGTTGTATTGAATAAAAAATGCACCGAGCTCCATTGAAAGTATTAAGATTTACCTGCGAATGCAGCGCAGTAAAAAATAAGGTTTCTGTTAAAGCGACATCGTAACTATTTCACTTCGAATGAGAGAGAACTAAATCCGATTTCATAAGAAAGCCGGGAAATCACAATAGGTAACGATATGCATTACGAAGATTCACAAAAGAGATGAAGGAGGCGGTCTGCTAATTATTGACCCATGATGTTGTTGTGGAAAGGCACGTCCATCTTCCTAGCTCTGGTCGTTTTTACATCTTTCCGGGATAAAGCACACAAATGGGTTAGATGAGATCACATATATTACTTTTTTAGACTTATTTATTTACTTGCTCGAAACATCAGGTTACTTGACTATAAAAATTTAAAAATTGCACATAAAAACATAGGTTAACCTGGGGAAGCATAGTCAGAAAAAATTACATCGTTGATGCTATTTCGAGCCTGACATGTCGGTGGGCAAAGGCCTGCATCACAAAAGTGATCGGCCTCGCCACACCAGATGAACAGCCCAATTGTTAAAAATGAGCGTTATGAAAAGCCTTTAAGGCAGTTCAAAAAGTAGAGGTATAATGCACTGCTTCCGGAAATTTCCAGAAGCCACGACCATATGCTTAAAAACAGCAGGCGAAAACCGCAAAATATGCGAGACGGAAGAGTATAAACGAGTACAGAGCATAAGCGGCATCAACTGTTATTTTATTTTATACTAGCTGCGTACCCGTTCTCCGCCCAGTAGGGAACGAAACTTTTTCTTACATATATAATTTGAATTGATTCCAGTGATTTGGAATCTCAAAATAAGCAAAATGATTTGACACTTGGCGTAAAGTTTCTCATTCGTTATTCGTAAAGTTAGTATAAGTACTGACCTGAGACCATTGTTAATATTATGACAAAAACTATGTCGGTGTCATTCCCGATCAGAAAAAGAAAAGCGTGACGGTTTGCAGCGAAAATTCCTAACTTTCAAAATGTCTCATTTCTACATCATACTCTTTTTTAGATTTAAGTTATACCACCTTAGATACTACATGATGTGGCGAACCGTTTTATTTTATAGTTAAATAGTTGTGTACCCGCTCTTCGCAAGGCAAGAAAAGAACATTTTACCAAAATGTGATCATGACTACTTGTGAAAAAACAGAATCTCCAAGAAAAAAAAGTTCAGTTACAGTCTTTTCTGTTGAAACTACCGCGGAATATATTAACGTGACGTAGAATTACTTAATGTTTAGTTAGCTGTGAAGTAAGATGGTTGTTGTAAGAGGAATAGAACACTTAGTTTCACGAAATATTTATTAATGCGTTATATTGTGCTTTGATAATTATTGCCCTAGATATCTACTAACTATTACTTATACTATCTTTTATTGATACCAATACAATATATTTTCGTTTTCCAGTCGTTAATACTTAATTTAAAGAAACGGCTTAGATATTTGCCACGAATGTAGTCTTTTATTCTTTGGTGACTTTTGCAATTTACGCATTAGTATAAACGATAATCATTTCACTTTATGGTTGTCACTAAAACAGCTCTCCATACATTTGTATGCTTAATTATTGTCAGATTGGCCTATTTAGCACCAGGACCCTATTATCTCACTGGCAAATCGGGACTTTGCCCAGTGCCTCCGGTTCGAAATGGTCCCCAATTTCAAATGTTGTTCTGAAATATTCTTTTTTATAAACATATTTTATGAAAAATAAAACAAATTTCATAGATGGAGGCCCCAAAATTCATCAATGCCCGGGGTCCCTGTTTGGTATAATCAGGCCCTGTTTAGCACCGCAAAATATTTCTTGCGATTCGAAAACGTGTCCCGTTTAAAATCTCAATTGAAAATAATGCTGGATAATTCACTGGTGAAAAAACAGCATTCAATTCTTTTTCTAGGAACGTAAAATAAAATATGGAATTATTTCATGCGTGGTGTATGTTTTGCTTGTGGGTTCGTTATTCTGATTGAGTTTCGAAAGGGGTTTTAAACTCGTGACGTCAAAATGACTCGTGACGTGATTTCACATGTGAAAACTCTGTTATTTTAAAGTAATTTTATTTATTTTTTTTCAGCTGGCAATTTTAATCATTGTTACTGTTTCCAAGACAACCAAACCGCAAGATATTCCGAAATTTTTAAGCATTTAAGCAGCTGCGATTGAAATGAAAATCCTTCTTCACTTAAAAATTCGTAAAAATTCTCCTAATTTATATTTTTCCTCCGTTCTTCTTTTAACAGTGGACGAATTGTGTGCTCCGTCTTTTGCCTAAATATAAAAAAGTTATGACAGATAGAATTCAAGATTCAGCAGTTTTAAAAATATTTTACGAAAGTCAGCGTCAAATTTAATTTGATTTGAAAAATTCCCAAAAATCTGCAAATTATGTTACACAGTCCGAACGAACAGTTTTTAAAAGAAAATTTTCTCCTCTATACGATGATGTAAATATCGTTTTCTTGCGAGTGCAATTACCGGCGTTATTATGTATTACGCAAGAAAAATCGCTAAAAATCGGACAAAACATAAAATAAAACATTTTCTAATTCGAATTTCGAAAAAATCGCTTCGAGGTGTGTCGAGACCCGTCTTGGAGAATTTCCGTACAAAATTGGGTAGGTCTACGATCACCCGTTTCGGAGCTACGCGAGACACAGACAGACAGACAGACAGACAAACGGACAGTTTACACTCTGTTTTATTTATATAGATAGCAGAAGAGCAGCTGAGAAAAACGAAACGTGAGAAAAAGTTGACTCAAGGGCTTTTGCAGTGCTTGCGGAGAGGAGAATAAAAACATTCAGATTTAGACGATAAAATTCAAAGTAATTAAACTATAAAAAATATGTCCTATGCGATTAAAGAGCAACAGGACAGGTATTCATGATTTTATTTTCATTTCTAGAGCCTTAAATAACGTTCTTGTCATTTCGGTCATTGTCCCTGCCATTTCTGTAGCATGCATATTATTTCTGTCACACCAGGGCTACAGAAAATTATAAAGTAAGAATGTCAAAGACAATTTTTGTTTTCATTCGACATCAAATTTTCAATCAAAAGAAGTAAAAATAAAAATGTCCTTGTATTGAAAAAGGTCACAATAATCATGAAAAATCACTATTCTAATTTTGTCCGTTTCGTGATAATCGCCCATATGCTCCTCCATTTAAAAGGAGGGGAAGCACAAGCTATAAAGCTGATCTATTGCATAATTATATGCTGTAAAATAAAATCAAGAAAAATAAATCATGAAGAAGTACAGATTTTAAAACATTTTCCATGATAGGCAGCAAATGGACAAGAGGGTGAATCACGTCTGTGGAAAGGTGCGAGCGAACAGGTATAAGAAACTCACTCAAAGCAAATAAGAAACTCACTTTTCTATTTTCATCACTATCTTTAAAACACAGATATAACTTACTGTCACATACATCATTTCCTTTTTATTTGCATCGGTAAATGAATAATAAATGTAACATAAACTATTTTCGACGGAGGTCATTCTTTTGTAGGCAAATGGACGAAGAGAGACAGAGAGAGAGAGTGAGAGTCTTAAACACTTTCCACCTGAGATGGAAAGAGTTAATACAGTAATAAATAAATAAGTAGTATCTTGTACGGTATTTTGTTTTTAGCACACAGCACATGAAACAGGAGGAGGTTATGACCACCTGAGATGGAAAGAGTTAATACAGTAATAAATAAATAAGTAGTATCTTGTTTGGTATTTTGTTTTTAGCACACAGCACATGAAACAGGAGGAGGTTATCAAATCGTCTGAATCTTTTGTCTATGTATGTTCAGCGGTAATATTTTACCACGTAGATCGACTGTGCTAATTCTTTTTTACTGGAAAGGGGGTACCTTACGGGAGGTCGTATGTTTGGTCAAGTTTTAATAACCTTGACTCGAGTTCAAGTGACCAATTCAAGTTTTAAAAAAAACTTGTTTTATAACCATTGCCTATAGTCAAGTCATTTGGTATTTTTACCTGGAAAGTTTTCCGGGAGTTTTGAAAATGGACAATTTTATAGATTTCGATGTTCTCTTTCCGAATTTAAACTTTGCCTCTTCGTGTCTTTGCCACTCGAGCCGCGATATTCGAAAAATAGCGTCTAAAAGCAGTTTTTTGGCAATATCCCCTTTCTGGCTCATTTCACGAAAAAAAAAAACAATTACATAAAAAGTAGCTAGAAAAAATGTCCTACAATTTCTGTAATTACCTTTTTTTCGTACAATCGCCGCAAAGTGTAGTTCAGTATGCGTTTTGGTCAAAAAACTCATTTCCACACCATCTCGAGAAGTAGAGTAAGCGGAGCGTTTCTTTTTTTAAGTAAAACTTCTTTAGTCGCGACTAGAGAGTAACTCAGAATTTTTTTTTCTGACGGAAGTAACGCTCGGTAAAGGAAGTGACGTATATGTCATATACTCCATGGCAAGCGCGCCTGAAAAAGAAGAACCATGGATCCTACATTTTCGACCGCTCGCTCCTTTCGCCGACTTCACTGTTGAAAATGCATAATCATTATTATCATTATTTAGTTTTTCTTGAGATGGCAACGTTATCCACAAAATATGTATTTAAATATCTCGTTTTGCCGATGGCAACTAGTTGTAAAATTCTATACTCTCTGAGGAATTTACGAAGATTTCCGTTGGGAAACAACTTTTGAATTAAATTGTTTTTAAGAGGTCTAACGTTTATTTTCTTGATTGTGTAACGTTAGATTGTTGCTAGTACTTATTTTCAGACATAGAATTATTACTGCCGTGGTGGTATTTGATGAACATGCAAATGCCAAACGCGTTTTAAAATAAACGACTTGGTGCAGTGATTAATATTTGGCGTCCGCTTACTAGAAAGCTGGGTGAGTATTTTGACTATCTCTTGATACGCTTTAACATTCACCGTGTTAAAATACGGGGAACCTGTTAGGGGAAGAAACGACGATTTCTCGCCGTTTCTTTGAGACATCAATCTTTATTTATATATCAATAAGCGTTTTGAAGGTACATCCAACATAATATTTTACATGTAATCCCAACCTCACAGGAGTTTGTCGATAATCCTTATTTTTAGATGATTAATATACAAGGTTTTGGAAAAGCACAAAGAAATGGAACCTGTCTGCAATCGAACCGGAAAAGTAGTTGGAAACGTCAGTTTAAGAACACTTTTCCTGGATTCTAACCCAACTTCAAGACAGAACAACGGTTTAAGAACAAGGAGATGGAACACCACAATTAAAAGGACAGTGGCTGCAAATGTACCTAAACAGCAGAGGGAAATTTTCGTTTAAGAACACTGTTGGAGTATCATACTTCGATCCCACGAAGATAAATTTATAGGAGGGGACACTTTGCTTAGAAAGTTGGATAACGCCGTTGTTGCAAACAGATGGCGCTACGCACACTGGGTAACTGCGCATCTCAGGTTGTTTATATTTCCATCAAGGCGAAGTAAATGGAGATCGTTGAATTATCAAAACTTCAAAAAATTAAGTACATAGACTTATGAGCGTGATATATAGTAATTACTGGTTTCAGATGTGTTTTAATTACATAATTGTCTTATAATACTATTTCGTAGTGAATATAGGCAATAGTTTCGAAGTGAAGTGATATTATTATTTGTCAAATGCCAGTTGCATTGGCCGTTAGGCTATTAAACTCCTAAATATTATGTATGTCCTGTCTGTTATTATTTTGCTTAAAAGATGTATTTTAAGAAATGTTAGTGCGTAAGAAACGGACCCTGGCTGCAATCAATCCCAAACAATGGACAGAACCTGCAGTTTAAAAACATGGATACGGAATAATAATTCGAAACCTACTAGCAGACGAAATCAACGCTTAAGAACACTGTGATAGAGAAACACAACAAAAATTACACTACCTGCATTCGAACCCCACAAACAGAGGAAAACATCAATTAAAAAACTCAGTTAAAGTATAATACTAGACTAGGGACATCCCCCCCCCATTAGACTTAACCTCCAGACGGAACAATGGTATACGAAAACATTTAAAGAATAATAATACAACATGGACACTTCCTGGATTTTAAGTAATTATCGTGAATTACCATGATAATTACTTAAAATCATGATTCATGATTCATAATTCATTATCATGAATTACCTTACATTTATATCTTTAAATATAATTAAATTATAATATGATATTTATTTTAAATTTAATCATTTCAGTGATATGTGTCGTAAACGTCAAAGAAGTTTTACTTCAATCGCGCGTAAAGATTACACGCATATACTTTTTTTTTTTAAATCGTGGTATCCCCGGTAGGCCTAAACTACCTGCATTTAACTAATCCAAAATTAAGCACATTCTTCTTCGCTACCCTATTCTTGATGGACCAGGCGTTGCGTCCCTAGTGCCGATCGAAATGTCACATCCCGAAATTTCTTTAACATCAGCCGCGATGGGATTATCAGTTTCATCGCAATCTTCTTCGTTCTCGATTTCATAATACGTTTGCTCGAAAATAGTCTCGATTCTTCGTCTTTATCGCTATATTGTAATGGAACTTTAAATTTATCGCAGGTATCATTGCAATTCGTGCATATAACGGTGCACTTTAACCCAGCCTTTCTGCATCCACAGTCTTTCTGACATCTCTTTCTGCATTTGCAAGAAATAAGTTTTAACAAGCTCTCCAGATCTAGGGGCTCGAGTGGAGTGACAGGAATCAGCCCGTTTTTGTCCACCCTCATTGATCTGCATTTTGTTCATTCCCATACCACTGCTGAACCTGATGATAGGTTCGGAACGAATGTTATCTTGCTACTCCTTCTGTTGGTGGTAGCGACGCAATATTAAATTTACTTTTAAATACTGATGTTGTGAAGTATGCATATCTATGTAGTTAAAGACATACTTTTCACATTACTGTAACTGTATAATTCAAGAAGGAAGCGTTCTCCAGCTTTAGCAATGATCTCTGGATCCGCATTCGGATTTTCGAATACCAGGATAACCTTGTTTAAATCTGGATTTTTTCGAAATACATTAATAAATTTTATTTTTCCTTGATTAAATAATACTAATGGTGTATCACAGCCGCTGAAGGCATGCAAGAATAGAGTAAGATCTGCAGCTGGTTTATCTGTGATACTTTTTGTTGAATATATTTGTTTCGAAGATACGAAAGGCGGCGCATTCACAAATGTATTCAGTTAAAAGTAAATGTCACGGGTTGATGTTGAACACACGGGGTCAGACAAAACTATGCAGGTTATATATAAATAATGAAAAATGGATTAATTATAACAAAACTTTAATATGGATATCGCAATAGCGAAGTATCAAACACATAAAAATATATCAGAAATCGAAAAACTAAAATGGTTACAAAGAATCTCCGTTCCAGGTTTATTTGGCAGTTACAATAGTTAGAGCAACACAAGAGTTCAAATAAATATTAAATAATTACTTATACTGCTCGTGATACATTAAACTCATCGTTGTCTTCACGTCAGGGTCACGTCACGGCTGTCTCCAACAAATTGGCTTAGATGGATGATAGTTTACGGCGCTCGTACGCGAAAACTATTGATTTTACGAAAATAAAGTAATTAGATAAATTGTAGGACATTTCCTCTAGTTTCTTTTTTGTAATTTTTTTTTCGTGAAATGTGTAGGAAGGGAGATATTGTCAAAAAACTGCTTTTAGGCGCCATTTTACGAATATGGCTGCGCGAGCGGAAAAGATACGAGGGGGCAAAGTTGAAATTCGAAAGAGCACATCGAATTCTATAAAATTGCACATTTTCAAAACTCCCGAAAAACGTTCCAGGTAACGCCCTTTTTTGAACCAAATGACTGGACTACTAAACGATTAACAAAAGTGGCGGTAGTAGAGGTTGTCAAAAGTAGCCAAGCATGATCACATTTGGCCATTCATCGCCAAGTTTCACGCCAAAAATAAATCCCCAAAACTAAACTCAGCTTGGTGATATCACCTATATTTGGCAATAAACTACTGTTATGCAGTGGGGATGTTAATTATGGTTTTTATAAACGATTTA
Source organism: Cheiracanthium punctorium (assembly GCA_038373885.1). Classification (NCBI taxonomy): domain Eukaryota; kingdom Metazoa; phylum Arthropoda; class Arachnida; order Araneae; family Cheiracanthiidae; genus Cheiracanthium; species Cheiracanthium punctorium. The sequence continues at coordinate 23,711 of JAWZYV010018621.1, forward strand.
AAAAAAGAATAGGAAGAGGTAACTAATTCGTTGGAATTTTTTGTTTAAAATGTAAGTTGAACAATGGCCTGTTTGACTCTGAAAGACAACGCGGAAATTATATTGGTCGGATGTGATGGTTACCCTTGCATTTGGCATGGTGGATACCCATTTTCCCTGCTAACCTTTGTAGTAACTCTCTCTCTGCTGTGTCAATTTAGGGGTTTAATGTTTGGTGAATATTGGCAATAGGGTATCGGGATATTTGAATCACAGTGCTGTCGTTATGGTGAAGCAATTTAAAGTTGGTTTTCTTTTTCTTTTAAATCATATTTGTTTACGGCAGCCCAGGTGATGCAGTGGCCTAAGGACCATTCTATCACGCCTCGGATCCCGGGTTCGAATCCCGGTTTGGCCATGGATGTTAACCTGTCCGTCCCTTCATAGGGGGTAACGCTGGGTGATCCTAAAATAAAATGGCCAGTAATTTGGGTATTAGTAGTGGCAAAATGCTAGATGAGCAAGTGCCCACCCATTGGAAAAAAATTATGTACGGTAATTTCTGAATCATCATAAGAATATACCACTAGAAACGGCATTTTAAAACATAAATATAAAGTTGTTTCCATAATGTTGCTATATTGCCATCAAAATGCATAGTTTACCACCAACAGGCTAATGGTTGAGTAATCACTTATTTTTATTACGTCAATTTATTTACAGCACAGTGTAAACTGCTCTATTATTACAACGAGTTACTAATATTACAACGGGTACGTATCATTTAAAGGAAGGAAATTCTTAGGAGAAGACATCTCTTTCGCATTTAAAAAACAAAACTAAAGAATCTGTTTTGATGTATCGATACAAAATATTAACAAAAGTTCGTTTAATGCAATAAGCACTATGTTAGCGAGTAGAAATGTTGATGGTGATTCCCAAAAAGATCTTAAGATCTTAGAGAGGCATCACAGTTGTTACGTTCATTATCTTTTAAGTACTTATCTTTACTTATCTTTTACGTTCATTATCTTTTAAGTAAATTAAGTAAAACGATTTAAGGTGACTTTTATGTGGAAAAAGCAGCACTGAAAGTTCAGATAAAGTATCAAAATCTTAGTTAATACTTAAGTCAGCAGAATGTATAAATTAATGCTACAAAATATAAGATGTAGCTCTGAACTATGCATTTTTATTACAGATGAAGTATATTTAATGCCCCTAGAAAATTTTTAAAACTTGACAACGCATCAGAGAATTGGATAATGAGATATTTAGTGAAACTTGCATGCTTAAGATTTACCCCCGAACGGATCGTAAATGAACTCGGCTTTAATTCTTCTATTTCTATCATTATTGTAAACTGACTTCTTCATGTACCTAAAAGTTAGCATATTTTATTATCTTTAGTAGTTACCTTATTAATCCTAGCAATGCTATGACATTTTATTAAATCCCCTTAAATTATTTATTATTCCTTAAAATGAAATTATACTTAAAAACTCCTTTTAAAATTAAATTAATTCAAATCGACTCATAACTAAAACCCATTTTCTTAGTAATTGCAGCAGAACCTACTTATGCTTTTATAAAATGTGTAAAATTTTATCTTTGTTTTTCTGCTCTAAAACTTGAGATTTTTTAACCTTTTTAAGACAAAGCTTTTCTGGATCGGCTCTAAATGTTTCAAAGTAAGCATTTGGCTTGTTGAAAGAAAGCAGGATGAAACTTGTGAAGAGATAATCTTGGAATTTTTTCGATTCTCTGGTGTATTTATTTTAATTGTGCCAAAGCTGCAATCTTTCTTAAAAGAATACCATTAACAATATTTTTAAGTTTTCAGTATGATTTGGAGTTGAAAGAATGGAGAAATACGTCTATAAACGAATTTAAAAAATAAAATAAGAAAATGTGAGTTTCTTAATAATTTCGAGAAAATGTTCTACAAATTTCGTAAAATTCTAATTTTAGGGAGAAAGTGGTGTAAGAAAAGTACTGAACATCCTCAAAAAAGAATTTGAAGAAACAATGCTGATTTCAGGTAATAAATGAAATTTTAAGTAACTTTTCTCAATGATTTCTATTAAAGCATGATCAATATAATTTTTCCATTACTTGAATCAGAAATACACTGTAAAATTTGTTCTGTGAATTTTTTAAAATTCTATTTATTTAATTTCTGTATTCTAGATTCAGTTCAACACGGTCAACATTTTTACACTCGGTCATTACTTTTAACGATTTTTAGAAAAATTAACCTTCCGAGCGTCTTGGGAACAGGGCAAAAAAGCTTCTTTTTTTTCACTCAATTATAATAAATGATGCTGTTTGTAAAAGAAGTATTTTTCTGAAACTTAACTCTCCTATTAAACCAATGTTTAACCAGTTTATTTCCAATTTCGCGAAAATACAACAGGGAGTATTGTTCTTCTGTTCGCAGTAGTATCATTGAATCCCTTTATTCCTTTATCCGTCCTTTAATGACCTGATATTTCTTAGTTTAACAGTGTCTGGATTCCATTTAGGATATATATGCAGTGTTAACAATCAAGATGTTGGTTTATTGGGCATACGGTATAAATTTTCAATTGCATATGGGTAACACTTACATTTGTGGCAGTGAAATTGTGTGGCTTAGTATCGTGCTACTCATGGATAGTTTTGGACGAAATTTTCAAATCGTTTGACTAACAAGCAGAAAAAATACTCTGTATTTATTTATAGTTGTACTTTAATATAGGGGAAGGGAAATTTTTGAGTTTTTAAATAAAACTTTTAATAAAACGTGTAAGGTTTAAACGAAATTATTAATAATACTGAAGAAAAATTGTGTTGAAAGTCATATTCTAGTTAATTTTTATCATTATCATTTCTTTTTAAAATATAAATAATTAATTATGAGGTTCAAAAATTGAGTAATATGTATGCATGGATATTATATGAAACATATATATTCCTTTATTTATTTTTCATTGTAGGTGCTGCAAATCCTTCAAAAATTACCAGATACAATGTAAAACCAGCTTCATCTCATTGTTAAAAGACATTTGTGCATGGTCAATAAGATTTTGCAAATTAAATAAAAATGTTAAAGTATTAAAAATTCATTAATTGCAAACTTCAGTTTATTAAAATTCAATGCAATAGATATCCTGCTTGGTAGTAATTATGTGACTTATTTGAGCATTATTACTGAGGGAAAAAAAAGAGATATACATATTATGCTTCTGAAATCACTAATTGCTTACAAAAATGATTAATTTACGTTATTTGCACACCAGTATTCTTAATTTGATCTTTACAATACATAATAAATCGTAGTAAAACACGTGAAGTGGAAAAATTCTTTTCAGAAACACACACACACACATATATATCACATATGCGTACTATATACATAGCGCATGTATATAGGGAATATACATACGTCAGATTTTCAATTTGCATACATATGTAATTTAATTCAGTTTAAAATGCATATGTTTTAAATTTGCTGCAACAATTAAATATTATTACTTGTCGTATGTTTATTTAGATAGCAATTATTTATTGCAAAATATGGTTAATATTCGTGGGGTTTTAAAGTATTTTATGTTGAAGTTATACACTATAAACCTTTTGAACTTACAGAAAACGTTGTATTAATATGGGCGATAGTTTTTCAGAAAAATGAAAAAAAACCTGGAATCACAAAATGACTATGAATGTATAGTGTTTTACATCTGCTACAAATTTATAATATTTGTGAGATAGTAGGTGCAGTAGACTGCGTTCTGAAGGTCAATGACCTTCTGATCTTACATGGATAAATGGCCGTATCTTTGAATTTTATAAAATACTCTCCATGGTATTTACAAATTTCTTAGGGTATCGCTTAAAAAGAGTACAAGCAACCAACTAATTCCGCAGACTTTTACGGCGCATTTTCAAATTGTTTCATCGGCAACGATAATTTCCAATTCACTCCTTTCCGAAGGAAAAATCCGGGAATTTCTAGAAGTTCAATCAATCATCATTTCTTCAGTAGTTTAGCGTCAACACTGAACTAAGAAATAATGTCATGCAAATGGGATGTTGATTTAGAAGTAGAATTAATTGACAAAATTAGTGATTTACTTATGAATATAATATAATAAGTATTGACTCTGACATACATATGCTAACATAGGAGTGTGATAAATGCTGAATTAAAAAAAAAGAACAAAGCCATTTTCTTTTTACTAACACGCAATAGTACTTTACAGTCCTAGAAAGTCTTTTTTACTATTCCAAGGATAAAGGATTAATACGGTTGAAAAAAAAGGGGCCGACAAATTTAAGGGAAAGGGAAAAAAATTTAGTTTTCCGAGCTCTGATGTGATAAGGCATTACAAACAGAACGAAACTCTTGTTTGCTTCATTTTATTTACTGAGCAGAATCAGTGGTGTTTAGCAAAGGTCTGCTCACCCCTCTTTGAGGGATAAAAATAGTCCCCCTCTTTGAAAAATAGTTCAAAGAGTGTAACATTCGTGAGGGAAAATGACCCCTGTGAATTATCGGATTTCTTCTTTCCCTAAAAGAGGATATATATATGCAATAGGTCTTCAAAAACGAAAAGAAAAATTCAAATCTAAAAATACGTAATTTATTTTTAAAGAGAAATCGTTACTATGGTTCTCTATTTAACCGGTTTCACCTCTTCGCATTCAGGGACTTACGATACGACTTCGTGCAGAGTGACTATGAAACATCTTTTTAAGAAGCTGGTACTTCAAAATTAATCAATTCTGCAAATTTTTTTTTCGCTTTTGACATTATCTTTTTTTTCTAAAATTAAGCGTCGCATTAGTGTTTCAGTAATTGATTTCATTGCTGAAGTAATTGGCCAATAACAACATTTAGAGTTGATAAGTATTGTTAGGGGGTTTACTTCAACAGAAATAAATAAGTGGTAACATTCGTCCACAAAGATGCGCAGTCAGTTATTACTCAAGTGGTGTATATATAACGTAGATTTAACATGCCGTATATAAGCCAATCACGGCAGTTGAAATTTTATTTATTTGTTTGTTCAAAATAAATTATTTAAATTTTTTTTTGGATCAAATTTAAAATAATTCCAAAAATTCTTAAACTATATTACATCATAAAAGATTTTTATAAAGGATGGTAGCTCCTTGAGATTCTGCAGCCCTCCCTTAGAAATATTGTCCAGCTATTCTTTAGATACACCAGTGGCAAAACGTAGAACATTGCTTGAGTGCTGATGATATTGCATCGGAAAAAAGAAAATCAGTCTTGCCGGTTGTGCAACTTTTGTAAAAATTTCGCAGATATTCTTAAAATTTCAATGTACTCTATAGTTTATATCTGAGTTTCTCTCTTTTACTCCTAACCTTTTGATAGACCTCTTTGAAATTTAGAGCGTATATATTACAGTAGATTTCAATTCCTTAAAATTTCAATGCACAATTTAATAAAGGAATATTTATGATCAGCCTTCAATGAACTCTTGGAATTTTCTAGAGACCATTTTAAAACTTCTACAGACCGTGAAGAGTTTTACCTGGAGCCCGTTGAAAATTCCCGGTATATAGCACATTGACAGTAAGTTGAACTTTAGCTAACCTACAGCTAAAATTTAAACTTTCTTGCTAATCTCGAAAATCTATATCAATATACTTAAATCTGGGGTTGGCTGTATGCCAGTTAGTATTTAAAGAAATTTGAACACGAATTTTTTAATTAAATTTTGAACCTATTTTTCGTTTGACACACAAATTTTACACACAATGACACACAAATAAGAAGCAGCGTATGAATTTTAGATGATCGTTTCAATGTAGGTATTATTCTTAAATTTTTTTTGAAAATGTATGCATCATTTTGTAATACATGTGCAGTATTCGAATATTTAAAAGAAACTTATAAAGCTAGACTTTGGGCTAATTAACTATCGCAATTATGTAATACTATCAAAACTTTGGTTAGATTTCCTAAAATTGTATAGATTAGCAAATTTTAAAATAATCTTTATCGTGAAACCAAGCTTAAAAGAAATTTCAAGCGATTAAATATGCCGCTTACAAAGTCACGTGTTCTCTGTTTATTCAGCCGACGAGATATTCTCGGAATTTGTAGAAAATTTTTCTATACTTTTTTAGAAAATTAATCTATACTTTTATTGAATTCTAAGCACATGACAGGAAATGTGTCACTATAATACTAATGTTTTCCTTGACAGGTGTATTTCGAAAGCTGAAGAAATGTTTCTTTAAGAAAGTCAGTTGGGTAATAACATAGAGGCATATATATTGCTTAAAATTGTTGTAAAATATTCTTTACGAAGCTCGATTACGCGAAACTGGCTAACGCATTGATGAGTTGAAAAAAAATCAATCATCAGTTAATGATTACACGTTTTTGAGATTAAAACAATGTCACTTAAAAATTTGTCACACTTCAGTAATATTCACCACTATTTTTCAAATACGGTGCTGATTTCATTGCTGATGCTTATGAGTTTATCAATGTGTATTTCTTTACAGTCAGATATATGGGAAAAGGTAAAGTATTCTAGCGTTTTTTGTTTAATAATGAAAACTAAATTTTTAATTTAACAATATATTTATAACTCAGTAATCCTCAATATTCCTCAGTAATCCTGTAACATGATTTGACGCTACGAATAATAACAATTTTGGATTTTTAACTTGACTAGGGGTCAAGGCCCCTAGACTCGCTACGCCCGCTTTTCGTATGAGGCATTCGGCCCCTAATAAGGCTTATTCGTAAAAAAGATATAATTTATCAGACAAAACCCAAAGAATGGATCAGATAGAATGTTACTGAGCTGCAAATTACTTGGTTCTTGCATGTTCATTGGTACATAAAAATTCAAACTTCATAGGAATCCGTGTTCTACGGGTCCTGAGCTATACTCCACCTGGAGTGCGGACTCCGCGTATAATCACTGGAAAAATTATTTGCACTCCTCAGAAACACAATGATATTTAATGTTGCCTTTCAAATGTTATATTAATTAGGAGCTAAAGCGTAATAAAATCAGAACATATGTTTCAGTTGTATTTTTAATTACGTAAAACCTACTGGACACCTTGCGTATTTGCCACCCATGGCGATTTTCATAATTTGGCGACTTGCGTATATGTATAGTTAATAATTAGCTCTAAGAAAACAGTACTTTATAAGTTTTCTTTGATAAAAACTACGGAACAGCAAGGATAGCTTGGCATTAATGGCGATTTTTCATTATTTGGCAATTTACACATGCTCACGACCTATAATTACTGCTCATGTAAGGTTCCCGGAAAACCGTTTTCCATATTTTCATATACATAACCCTTTGCAGATTGACGTATTGAGCACCACGAATTATATGATCTCGCCGCGCTGGCAAATATCCAAAGTGTAATTGCTATAATGGCATAGTGAACGCCACCAAATATGTCTACTGGTAGCAAATACTCCAGCAGGACCGAACCGGCTTTAAAATAATCTGGATTGTAATTATTTTTCATTTTCAAGATACTGAGTTCTAACATTCTGGAACGCGAAGTTCACCCTGCTTGGAAAGATACCCTTTTGCCAGATTATTCCTAATGCCAAGATGGCACTTTTAAAATCCTTTACAATTAGTTATTCTGTTTTGGAAAAACGAATAGTCACTCATTCTAAACTCCTGTTGTCTAAGCGAACTTACTATTTGAAAATTTTCAGCTTTGTGTAACGCACTTTGAGTTATTTATTTCATGTACGTTTTAATTTGGCGTAATATTGGTGTAATTAGACTTCATGTTTTTGAATTTCACGCGATTCTACATACTTGGAGTTACTTTGCTGCAAAGGAATGAACGATTTTATGCCAAATCTGGCAACCATTATGTTTATTTTTTCCGTTTTTTATTAATATCTTCTAAAACAATTCGCTTTTCGAAATTTAAGTCAGCTTATCGGTTCCCTCGTAATTTTCCGAATACGTGGACATGTTTCTCGAAATTGAAATTCCCATGGTTTAGGAGAAGATAGGCCAAGTTTTTGACAGCGGCGGCAGCGGCCCTTACTTTTTTTTTAGAATAGAGAGATACACCACTATCACACATCTAATTATGCAATGTTTTTACCATTTTTAGTAAAATTCATCAATGTCCTTTTGTGAAATCTTGTAACCTATTTATGTGTCATAGTCCTATACATGACATGTTTTTGGAAAAGGCACACACTGTAATATTGTCTTTACATTTCTTAATGACGATTTGCTATCACACTGAAAGATTTTTGTTTGTTTTCAGAATGTGTGAATACAGGCAATATTATTTAATACAGCATCACTGAGGAAAAAGGGAAAAATTACACAAAATAAATTGCATTTTCAGTTATTATATTTAAGAAAGGTTAATTTTTATGACCTATTTTAATACCCTCAAACTACTTGTATTGTGTTTTACATCTGCTGCAAATTTATAATATTTGTGTGTTAGTAGCTGCAGTAGACTGCGTTCTGTAGGTCTATGACCTTCTGGTTTTACATGGGTATATGGCCGTATCTCAGAATTTTATAAAATACTGTATATGGTATTTACAATTGTTGCTATTCTTGTCAATTTCTTATTCGTAATTAGAGTACTCGCTTAACAAGTGTACAAGCTACCAACTAATTCGACAAACTTTTACGGCGCATTTTCAAATTGTTTCATTTCCTTCGCATAAGCGGTCAAGACATTTTCTAACTACAGGAGCCGAAAACGTGCACAAATCCTCCAGTTATAATCCATGTTTAGTAAACTAATTCGTTCTGTAACTTTATTGTCAAAGCTTCTCATCATTTAACTATGAAATCTATATAAATAAAATTTTTGTTTGTACATTACTTGGAATTCAAAAATTTTGCGATTTTTATCTGTTTCAAGCAATGATGATTCCAATACGACCTTCAAAAAAAATTTTTCTCTGTCTGTCATTCTGTCCTTGACGCTTTTTTTGTTCGCTCATCACGAAAACACGACTGAAGCGAATGAAATGAAATTTGGTAAAATGATAGGTGGTCACTCAACTTAAAATATAGGCGTCAATTGTTTTAAGAATCTTGATTAGATTTTGATATTTTACGAAAATCGTTTCAAACTGCTTACATTTTTCTTCAGGCTTCACGTAATAACGACTGAAGCGAATGAAGGGAAACTTTTTGACATCATAGGTGAAGTTTAATTTTTTAAAATAGAAGGAAGTTCTATATGAGAATCAAATTTACTGATCAATTTGTTACTTTCAAACCTGTAATCTTTTAACAATGCACAGATATAAATTTAGTAATATACTGTTTCCATTCTTTATACAATTACAAAGCTCACGAAAATTAAAACTGTTTGAAATTCTCATTATGTTTTTGCATTTGAAATTTTCATTATTAATTGCAGTAGATGTTACTTTTTGAGATATGATTTGCTTTTATTTAGAGGCTAGAAATTGCGGGATGTAAAAATTATTATTTAGCTATTATTTAAGATAAAGGTACTTCGCAATCTTCACACCTTCATTTTGTATTATTCTTTTAGTTAAAGGATTTAGTACAATTTTTATTTTCCCATTTTTGACTAGGAAGATATTATTTATTCCCTATTGGATTAGATATGCCCCTTCAATATTAGGTGCATTGTTCCCATTCTTTTTAAAGTATTTATATTTTGAGTCTGGATTTCAGCGTAGTAGGAAGTTACTTTAGATGCTAAATATTATCCGATATTACGAGTGATGGTGCCAGAACTGCAACATCAAATGTAGTATCTATCTATATAAATAAAATTAGACTTTTGTCTTTACATTTCTTGGAATTCAAAAATTTTGCGATTTCTATCCGTTTCTAGCACCTGGGAATCCGGTGCGACCCTCAAAAAAAAGTTTGTCTGTCTGTCGTTCTGTCATTCTGTCCGCGACGCTTTATTTGTTTAAGCATCACATAAAAACGACTGAAGCGAATGATATGAAATTGGGTGTCATGATAGGTGATCACTCAACTTAAAACATAGGAGTCGAATTTTTAAAAAATCTTGATTAGATTTTCAGATTTTGCGAAAATCGTTTCAAACTGCGTGCATTTGTGTACGAGCATCACGTAAAAACGACTGAAGAGATTGAAATGAATTTGGTATCATGATTGGTGGTCACTCAACTTAAAAAATAGGCGTCGATTAAAAAAAAATTCTTTAGTCGATTAGATTTTCAGATTTTGCGAAAATGTTTCAAAAACCTTAAAATTTAGTTCGAGCATCACGTAAAAACGACTGAAGGGAATAAAATGAAATTTGGTATCATGATAGGTGGTCACTCAAAAATAAGATTCTCGTCGAATTTTTAAAAAATATTGATTAGATTTTGAGATTTTGCGAAAATTGTTTCAAACTGCGTAAATTTGTGTTCGCACATCACGTAATAACTGCAAAGGTGAAAAAATGGTATTTGGTGAAAATGATAGGTGGTTACTCAAATTAAACTATAAGCGTCCAATTTAAAAAATCGACCAGATTTCGAGATTTTGCGAAAATCGTTTAAAACTCAGTGAATCTTTGTTCACGCATTATGTAATAACTACTAAAGCGAATGATATGAAATTCGGTGACATGATAGATGGTTGCTCAACATAAACTATACGTGTCCAATTTTTTAAAAATTTTAATTAGATTTTGAGATTTTGTGAAAATTCTCTCAAAATACGTTTATATTTCATCAAGCATCACGTAATAACGACTAATTCGAATGATACGAAATTTGGTGATATGATAGTTAGTTGCTAATATTAATTTACACGCGTTGAATTTTTAAAATATTTTGATTACTTTTTGAGATTTTGTGAAAATCGTTTTGAAATGCTGAAATTTTGTTCCAGCATCACGAAATAAAGATTGCAGGGAATGAAACGAAATTGGGTGACATGATAGGTTGTCACTCAACTTAAATTCTAGGCTTCCAATTTTTCAAAAATATTGATTAGATTTTGAGATTTTGGGAAAATTATTTCAATATGCGTCAATATTCGTTCGCGCATAACATAATTACGACTACGCCAAATGAAATGATATTCCTTAGTTACTGTCTAACCTGTAATACTTTAAGAATACATAAAAATTATAACGTCGCTTTTTTACTTTGGCAACTTACTACATCCATTCTGTGTTCTCGTACAATGCTGACGAAAGTTCTTGCTTTTTGGAAATTTGCATTCAGTACTAACCCGTGAACGACGGGTACTTCAGCTAGTATATATACATATATATATATATATATATATATGTATACAGGGTGGCCATAATTAAACTGCAAGTGTTCAAGGGGTGCTGTAGAGAAAACAACCGAGAATATTCCAGTGAAATTTGGTAGCTATACGTTTCAGAACATGCGCAAGTCAAATATGGAAAAAAAAAAATCGTCATTTTCACCCGATAGATGGCGCTGTACCGTATTTCAAAGCTCACCGGTGGCATATACAACTTCCAAAGCCGATAGACAGAGCATAGTGACATTCTAAGAGGCATATAAACAATATAAAACATCATTTTCAGTTTATCGAAATTCCAAACAATTCGCTTCAGTAATTGAATTTTTACAGTAACATGTAATCAAAATTTAATGTAAATTAAGATCACAAATTAAACAATTCATAAAGACGCTTTGGAAAACAATTAAACCATTATTTATTCTCATTGGCACTCATTGGACCTCTTCTTAATCGTTTCATACGCCGGTATTCTTTCAGAATAGCTGAATAATTGCTACCATTCTGATGGAATATCTTCACTAACAATGCACGTTCCTTCTTATTCAGAGTCATGATTGTCCATTACTCACTGTGGTCTTGTTTTTACACTGTTTGATGGGCTTAAGATTAACATATATGACGTCCATAAAAATTGAAAAACGATATAGCGCCATCTATCGGGTGAAAATGGCGATTTTTTAATTGCATATTTGACTTGCGCATGTTCTGAAAGGTGTAGATATCAAGTTTCACTGGAATATTCCTGGTAGTTTTCTCTCCAGCACCCCTTGAACACTTGCAGTTTAATTATGGCCACCCTGTATATAGGAATGAAAGTTATTCTTAAGGACTAAATACATTTCACAATGTATATAAAAGCCACAGAATCAGAATGCAAGTTAAATGAAACGAAGGATTTTCTGCATTAAAATTTAAAATGAATGAATATTGAAACAAAAATATAAGTTATGATAACTGCATAAATTTTAAAGCAATTTTTAAAACAACTCTCTAAAACGTGTGTATGTACGAATTTTAAAAACGACACACTTAGAAAATGTATGCATATTTTTTATTGACAACTGGAATTTGTACACAAAACTTGTTTTGTATTTTATGTTCAGCTGTACATTTTTAGGTTTGGTAAAAAGTGATTCAATGGTAGAACAATAGTTCTGGTTTAAATCTTTTTTTTTTTTTTTGAAGTTCTTGAGTAGAGTCAGAAATTAAGTTTTCTGTTCAATTTCTCATTTGTTCATATGCTCTGTGAAAGTTACTTGTCTTGACACGCATAGTCATCTGGACGAATGAGCGTTCGGATGTTATTTAACTTGGAAGAAGTAAGGGTATGATTTCATCATTAGACGGTGATATGAGGTCCGGTGTCCTTACAAGCTTGATGGTAGATATTTCTATGAATGAAGAAGTTATTTCATTGTAATCGGTGATCTACTCTTTGAAATCTTCGGATGGTTGTTACAGTCTTGGGTACCCAGTGAAGGTAAATAGTGGAGAGACCAACTATCAATTCTTACAACGGATAATGGAGACATCATGCTACTGTTCCTGTCCTCGGTGCAGAAGTTAGGAACTCCATTTGAAATTCGCTGCCAGAGAAGATATACAATCAGCGCTGTTTGATATAATGGAGTTATTGGCAATTATACTGAAGACTGCTAAAGTTAGATGAACAGGAACTGACTGATGTTTGCATCATTAGACAATAACGCCAGCTTTCGTGTCTTTGCACTCTTGATGGTAAATCTTTCTGCAAATAATGAAGTTATTCCATATGTAATCAGTCAAGTACTAATTAAAATTTCCTGGTGTGACTGTCATTACAAGGTGCTGAAAATAGTGGCATGTATGACTGCTCTTGCTTCGGAAAGATGATTAAGTTATGCCGCTGTTTTTGTCTTGGATGCAAAAGTTAATATCTGTATGAATCGGTATTCGTTAAAGGAAAATATGCAGTACCCGTTGTTCACTATCATTAGTTGAATAATTGGCAATTATCGAAGACTACTAAAGTTTGATGATTAAGAACTAATGATATACATATATATTTAACCCGTAAGCACGCGTCTACTTTTGTAACTTAAGCAGTCGCATGGGGTAAATCTTACCCCATTTTGTCTTCTTTATATTTTTGACTAAAAACGCTTTAAAAACAAATTTGTGGACTTATAACATAAAATACATCAGTTCTGTTACATTTCATGGGAAGAAATCGTGCTTTTTATATTTATTTAGAGATTTTCTGGCGGTTTCTTTAAATAGCATGCTTTCTGAGAAGAAAATCGCATATGATATGCTTTATACCTAAAAACACTAATTACTTTATTAATATGATATTAATTTCATTTAATAGCCTTTTGTCAATACATACCAGTAGTGTAACGTCAATTTATAGTTAATTTACATTTAGTTTACGTTAACAACGTAATGAAACGTTGTTAGTCGCACGGGAGTATTTAATCCCAAATTGGAATTTTCTTCCCTTCCGGATAACAAAGAAACGAAATTCCTTCACCCACACCAACTAGACCTTGACTTTGAATGGTAGAAGACGGGGCAAACTTGTTCTCAAAAAATTTCTCCCATTTTACGAAGAAAAAAAGTCGCTGGGGGGCTGCTTACGGGTTAACTTGGGCTTTGACAGGAAAGAGCCATGTTGAGTGTGGATAAGATTGTGCTTGCTGTTTATAGATGACGGAGAAATGCTATTATTGTAAATGTCTTTATTGCAGAAGTCAGAGGCTGTAAGACATATTTACTGTAGGAAAAGATATTGAAGTTGTTGTAGGATGGAAATTTATGGCTCCCAGCAGGAAATAAACATACAAATAATCTTCACAGAGAGTTTAGTTTTATTTTGCCTTATGTGGCGAGATGGTTCATGACCATTTTTACGAAGGAGACGTCTCCATTTAGCCAGGAATCCCATAAACGTCACCAAACAGCTTTAGAGGCGGCTGACGTATGCAATCCTCCAAGAACCGATAAAAGAGTTCAGAGTCACAAGGGTAGACATGAAGGATGCAATGTTCTAAGAACCGTTCTAAAAGTTCAGTGTCACCAGGGTAGACATAACGTTTGAGTTCCGGAGGCAGTGGAGTACTCTTGGAAGGAGTTGAGGAAGACTCCGAAGCTGTTACATAAGAATAACTGCCTGAAATAGCAGAGACGTATTCATCATCAGACTCCATGGATTATTGAAAAGATGGATAAGCAACGTTAGGAATTCCTGAAGGTGTTGATTCCAGATGTAGCTTCGTAGGTCAGTAGTAACGAGAAATGCAGGTAGTAGTAGAGTCAAATTATTTGTAATACAAAAAAAATCTGGAGTGACTCCACTCGAATTTCCGAACACTTACGATCAAGATCATTACCAAGCATTTAAATAAATTTTAATCGATGAATAATTCAAACATATATACCGAATTGAAACTCAATCGAATGCACTATTTAAACGCTTGCGCACTTTCAAGAATTTCTCCCCATATGCCATTATGCCATAATATAAAAGAAATTTTTGTTGTAGTCCTGTAGAAAAACTATAAGTCTTATGCACACCAAAATCAATACCGGTCTTAAGATGGTGATTTATAACATATATACCCAATTTCAACTCAATCGAAGGTACCGTTTAAACGCTAGCGCACTTTCAAGAATTTCCCCCCATAGGCCAGAATGTAAAAGAAATCTTTGTCGTAGCCCAGTAGAAAAATTATAAGTGCTATACACACCAAAATCAATACCGGTCTTGCAACGGTGGTTTATAACATATATACCCAATTTGAGCTCAATCGAATCTACCGTTTAAACGCTAGCGCACTTTCAAGAAATTCCCCCCATAGGCAGTAATGTAAAAGAAATCTTTGTCGTAGCCCTGTAGAAAAACTATAAGTCCTATACACATCCAAATTAATATGGATCTTAAGATAGTGGTTTATAAAATATATATCCAATTTGAGCTCAATCGAATACTCCGTTCAGGAGCTATCGTGTTCACTCACATACACACAAACACACATACACACACACACACACACACATACACGCATACATACATACATCTCGTAAAAATAGCATAAATGGATTCAGAAGACCTCAAAACGTGTAAAAACACCAAAATCTCGAAGTCGAATTTTTTCATGATTACAATACTTTCCTTACATGGTACATGTTCGGAAAGTAAAAAAGTATTTCAAAGAAAGGTTATAAAACATAAAAATCTGGAGTGACTCCACTCGACTTTCCGAACACTTACGATTAAGATCATTACCAAGCACTTAAATAAATTTTAATCGATGAATAATTCAAGCGTATACCAAATTGAAACTCAATCGAATGCACCGTTTAAACGCTTGCGCACTTTCAAGAATTTCTCCCCATATGCCATTATGCCATAACATAAAAGAAAGATTTGTCGTAGCCCTGTAGGAGAACTATAAGTCCTATACACACCAAAATCAATACCGGTCTTAGGATGGTGGTTTATAACATGTATACCGAATTTGAGCTCAATCGAATGTATCGTTTAAACGCTAGCGCACTTTCAAGAAATTCCCCCGTAGGCCATAATGTAAAAGAAATCTTTGTCGTAGCCCTGTAGAAAAACTATAAGTCCTATACACACCAAAATCAATACCGGTCTTGCAACGGTGGTTTATAATATGTATACCCAATTTGAGCTCAATCGAATTTACCGTTTAAACGCTAGCGCACTTTCAAGAAATTCCCCCCATAGGCCATAATGTAAAAGAAATCTTTGTCGTAGCCCTGTAGAAAAACTATAAGTCCTATACATACCAAAATCAATACCGGTCTTGCAACGGTGGTTTATAAAATATATACCCAATTTGATCTCAATCCAGTCTACCGTTTAAACGCTAGCGCATTTTCAAGAAATTCCCCCCATAGGCTATAATGTAAAAGAAATCTTTTTCGTAGCCCTGTAGAAAAACTATAAGTCCTATACACACCAAAATCAATACCGGTCTTGCGACGGTGGTTTATGACATATATATCCAATTTGAGCTCAATCGAATGCTCCGTTCAGGAGCTATCGTGTACACTCACATACACACAAACACACATACACACACACACACATACACACATACATACATACATCTTTTAAAAATAGCATAAATGGATTCAGAAGCCCTCAAAACGTGTAAAAACACCACAATCTCGAAGTCGAATTTTTTCATGATTACAATACTTTCCTTACATGGTACATGTTCGGAACGTAAAAAGCAGTTCAACAATTCAAAGATAAAGTAAAGTCGCAAATATATTTCCAACGTAACTTTCTGCAGTTTAGTTAGAAATGGAGTAAATGCACTGTTGATTGTTACAAACGTTACGAACTTTTTCAATAATGTGTCCTTATTCATTATTTAAAACAATTTGATAATGCTTTTAAAAGACTTATAGCAATGTAAATATCAATCTACTAATACGCTTGTATTTTTATTGTTTAACCCTTTGAGGCGCAACCCTTTCCCAATGCTGAAAAAAGGGCAGCCGTTGCCATCGCTCGACTTAACTACCAGCAAGATGGCGGACGATCGAAACGTTCATCGCGTGCTAGAGATCTAGAGACCCCTTTTTTGACGACAGCTGGCCGTGCGAAATTAGTTTTTGCAAAATAGGTCAATCTTCTGTAATGTGAACCGTTGAAACCTGAATGCTCATCCGTGACGTTGTAATTGCCAATTAATAATGCAGTTGTGGCAACACTTGTTTTAAGAACTCTAAAAATTTAATACCGACACAATTCGATGTAGTTTAAGGGACGTCACATTCCGGAGCGTAATATTGATAAAAATTTCGTTAATAAATTTTTTTGATGTTTTAATAGTTTTGTTAATTAATACAGTCCACACTTCGACCACAAAACATTGGTCCTGCCAGAGCCGGAGAAGGAAATCGGCTTGCATTTAGAATTTTTCGATTAGTTAACTGTCGCTTTTCGCTGTTCTTTATTGAAAATCGCGAATTCGGAAGAAAAAGTTTATCTGAAAAATTAAAAACTTTAAACTGTCGGAAAGGAAATTATAAATCGCGAATAACGAAGCTTCAAACGTTTTTAAAGGAAAAGTTGTCTGTTGCATATAAATTTATACTGCAAAGCAAAATAGACTGCGTTTCAAACATAAGTTACAAATTAGAAGAATTGAAGTTGGGTTATTAAGAAGATATTGAAACGAACGACTTACCAGAGTTGGAATCGGAATTTGAAAAATTAGAAGACATTCTCGAGGAAGTAAAGGTTAGCTTACAAAAGTTATTGCATTCTAATTCAAATGCAAATGTCGTATTAAGTAAGTTAGAAAATTGTTCTAATTCCAATATTAAATTACCAGATATAAGCTTACCAGAAGTCCTAGGTAATATTGAGCAATGGAATAATTTTAAAGCTTAATTTCATAGTTTAATCACAAATAACCCATCTCTAGCTGATACTCAAAAGTTATTTTATTTACGTTCCTGTTTAAAAGGTGATTCTAGAAGCATAGAAACGCCTGAGGATACATTTTCTTCCTTAATGCAAGTTCTGATAAGCAGATTTGTAAACAAAAGATTAATTGTTAACACTCATATTCTAAGCATTTTGAAGATAGAAAATTTAAACTTTGAATCTGCTAAGGGTCTTAGAAATTTGGTTGAAGTTATAAATAAAAGTTTAAGAGGATTAAAGTTGATGAAATTAGAAGCAAATGATCTGGTCTACCAGTTATTAATAACTGTTATAATCCAAAAGTTAGACAAGGAATCTCATAAGCAATATGAGAGTTTAACTGAATTGCCTGAATGGAATACATTTTTAGAATTCCTTGAAAATCGTTCACAGATATTAGAAAATTTGCAGGGAGTACAATATCATTACATGAAAGTTAAATTTTCTAATCGAAATAAGGCGAATGCTTTTATGTTGAAGCCCGAAAATAATTTGTGTGTTTTATGTAAATATTCTCACAAGTTATACCAATGCCCTACTTTCCTCAAAATGTCTCCTTTACATCGATTTAACGTCGCCAAAAGAATAATCTTTGTATTAATTGCTTAAGTCATTCACACAATTTTTCTTCATGTTCGTCCAAATACTGTTGTCGTTCCTTTCAAGGAAGGCATAATTGCCTCTTATGTCGTTCTGAAAATAATCCTTCGCCAACTCAACATAATTTCTCCAAAAAAGAAAACACGTCAAGCCTGGAACCAGTTGAAAGTTCATCTCGGTATGCTCTAAATTTGCAACCAACTGACGATGATTCTCGTACACAAATTCCTTCACCTTCGGATGAAATCAAAAATAGGTGCCAAAAGGAAATTGTGCGTTCGTGTTCTTGGATTTTAGAAGCATCTAGTAAATCTGTTTTGCTTTCAACCGCACTTGTTTGGCTTTGGTCTAGTTTTCAAAATAGATATTTATGTGGCAGTGCCATCCTTGATAACGGATCATTGTCGCATATTATAACTACAGAAATGGCTATGGAACTGGGATTGATTAAGCAAAAAGTAAATGTACCTGTTTGTGGTTTAGGTGGAAACGCTAAAAATATCAAATGGAAAACGAAGGCACTCATTAATAATAAAGATTCTTCTTTTACTTCAGAAATCGAGTTTCCTATTGTAAGCAAAATTACAGATTTTATACAGTCATCTAAGCTTGACATGAAAAAGATAAATATTCCGTTAAGCTACATATTAGCCGATCCTCATTTTTTCAAACCAAATAAGATTGATATGATCATTGGTGCTGAATTATTCTTCTAAATAATAAAGGATGAACAACAATATATTTCTAATAATTTAGTGTTTAGAAATTATGTGTTTGGCTTTACTGCTACTGGATCAATTTTAACAAAGTTCCCTAAATAATATTGTGGGCTAATTTTGCAATACGAAAATATCGAAGATTTTATCCGTAAATTTTGGGAAGTTGAAGAAGTTTCTACGGATCGACCCTTAAGCAAAGAAGAAGAATTTTGTGAAACTCATTTTAAGACAACACATACACAAGACGAAACAAGAAGATACATCGTCCAGAGACAAATCAAAGAAGAAGAATTAAATACGTTGGGTAATTCTTGAATCTTAGCAGAAAAACAACTACATCAAACTCTTAGAAGATTGAGTAAAAGCCCCGATATGCATCGGCTTTATTGCTAATTTTTAATGAATACGAAGCACTTAACCACATGGAGAAATTAGACAATCCAACCTCGATTTCTGCTGAGTACTACTTACCACATCATGGAGTTTACAGGCCAGAAAGTTCCTGTACTAAACTTAGAATAGTTTTTAATAGTTCTGCACCTACAACGTCTGGAAAAAGTTTGAATGGCGTTTTACTTTCTAGTAAAGTAAAAGAAGATATATTCGACATTATGATGCGATTTCGGAAAAATAAGAGTCATTTTAACTGCTGATATTGAAAAAAGAAATGTTCAGGCAGATTCTAATAGAACCTAGTCAAAGAGACTTATTGAGAATCTTGTGGAAAAATGACGAAAATCAAAATGCTATTGTGTATCGACTAAACACTGTTGACTATGGAACAAAAAGTGACTCATTTTTTGCCACTCGAGTCTTAAAATAGTTGGTCATGGATGAATTATTCTCTTTACCACTAGCCTCAGAAGTTGTTCAATCAGAAGTAATGGATGACATAGTAACCAGCTGCTCTGATATCACAACTGCAAAAATTCTTAAAGACCAACTGATTAAATGTTTCAATCATGTGGTATGACACTCCACAAATGGAAATCAAATTGCAATCAAAGACTTGGTCTTGAGCAAGAATCCCACGAACATTCTTTCCATCAAAATCGAGATTCTGCTACTAAAACATTGGGTATGATTTGGAACTGAAAGGAAGATCAATTTTATGTTAAGTTCTCCGTGAAACATCAAACCGCTTACACTAAACAAGAAGTTTTGTCTACGATTGCAAAATTATACCATCCATTCGGTTTACTTGGACCTATCATTTGTCGAGCAAAAATATTTCTTCAACATCTTTGGTTAGAGAAAGTTGATTGGGATGAATCACTTTGAAAACCCCTCGCTGATGAATAGCATCATTTTGTAACCACACTGAAAGAAATTGAAATTATAAAAATCAATAGATATGTTTTGCGATCTGAAGAAACAATAATTACACTACGTGAATTTTGAGATTCCTCTAGTGTCGCATTCGGTGCTGTGGTCTACCTGCAGTTCTATACTCAATCAGGATCCTGTCACTCCAAGCTGCTTGCTAGCAAATCTAGTGTTGTCCCTTTAAAATGTATATCGATTCCTCGTTTAGAACTGTGTTCCTGTTTGTTACTGTCGGAGATAGTAAAAAAAGTTATCGCATCTTTGAAGTTGGACATTAAAAGTTTAGAGCTATTCTCTGATTCTTCTATTGCGTTAGCCTAGATTAATTCACTGCTTCAGCATCTTTATAGAAAATAGAGTTTTAAATTCTGACAGAAAACTATAAATAGAAACACATTTCATCTGGAAACAACCCAGCTGACATTTTGTCCTGTGGTGCAGATCCTCATGAACTGAAAGCCTTTGATTTGTGGTGGACTGGACCACAACTTGCATTGAATGATGAAATAAACAGTTCTGAGTGAATAGATAAGATCCTTGACTAAGCAGATAAAGAACTTTGAACTAAAAAGACTCCAACACTAACTTTGTTCTTACTTCAAATAGAGGTTTTATTGACCAAATACTTAGCCTAAGTAACAATTATATCAAACTAATTAAAATTCTTAGTTTTATTTTCAGGTTTGTGTCCAACAGTAAAACTAAGGAGAAAACAACTGGTCCTTTAACTAATAATGAATCTAAAAATGCCAAAAAATATTTGATAAAAACTGTACAGATAAATTCACTTCCAAAAGAACTAAATGCTTTAATCAAAAATGGGAACATAAAGGACAGTCATGTGAGTAACTTAAATTTATTTCTTTATAGTAAGTGTCTAATTCGCGTAGGAGGACGTCTTAACAATTCAGAACTATCAATTGATCAAAAATACCCCATTTTACTGCCAAGAGATCATAAATTAACTGATATAATTATGGAATATTTTCACTTAAAGAATTTTGCATGTTGGTTCCCGGACATTGCTACACTTAGTAAGGCAAGAATTTTGGCCGTTAAATGGAAGAAACAACGCTAGGAAAACCGTTCATAACTCTATCACTTGCTTTAAAAATAAACCAAAGGTTGAAGAGCAAATAATGGCTTCACTACCTAAAGAAAGAGTAACGGTTGCCCCTCCCTTTGCTAATACATGTATAGACTTATGCGGCCCATTCTATATTAAATATAAAAATCAACGCAAGGGAATTTTAAATAAAATTTATGTTGCAATATTTGTTTGCTTTTCAACTCGCGCAGTTCATGTCGGAATTTTAACTGATTTAACTTCGGATGCTTTAATATCGACATGAAAAAGGTTTTTTGCAAGACGCGGAGTTTGCTCCATCATCTTCTCAGATAACGCTACAAACTTCGTCGTTGCTAATTTGGAACTGAAAAAACTTTGTAAACTTGCTAAAAATCCTCCTGATGATCTTGCTTCTTATTTAGTATCTCAATCAATCACTTGGAAATTTTTGCCCCCGAGATCTCGAAATTTTGGTAGTCTCTGGGAAGCCGGCGTAAAATCGTTCAAATATCATTTACGGAGAACAATAGGAAACATAAAACTTACTTTTGAGGAAATTTTAACTGTTACAAATCAAATTGAGGGTATTTTGAATAGTAGACCACTCATTCCTTTATCATCTGAACCCAATGATTTTGAAACGTTGACACCCGGTCACTTCTTAATTCCTTACCCGAACCTCACGTAACCGAGTTATCTGATAATAAACTTTCGCGTTGGCACAAAGTAACAAAATTAAATCAAATTATTTGAAAAATGGTCTAGAGATTTTCTAAACAACCTACAATAAAGAAGTAAATGGCTTTTTGAGAAAAAATAATGTTAAAATTGGTTCCTTAGTTTTGCTTAAGGATGAAAAGCTCCCAATATGTTCATGGTCTATTGGTAGAATTGAAGAGGTAATATTTGGACCAGATGGTTAAGATAATCAATAGATATGTTTTGCGAGTTGTTATCGTGAGTTATGTTCCCGCGTATGTTGTTATGTTCCCGGGAGTTGTTATCGTGAAAACTTACGCGGAAATTTTGAACGAGGGATTTCCAACATATGTGCATTACCATCACAATAAAAGCTGAAATTTCTTACAAATATAGTCAGTGTGTATAAATATATGTATAAATTCTGTCCATTGTCCATTGTTTAATTGCAACTATAATTATTTCGATGTACATTTGTGTAATATTTATGTATAACCTATTAGAAATTTATTATGTTTTTAAAGCCTTTTTGAAATCAATGGTGATTTCAAAGGCGGGCGGAATGCTGACGCCTAGCAACGCTCATCTGTGACGTTGGAATTGCCAATTAATAATGCCGTTGTGGTTACACTTGTTTTAAGAAATGTAAAAATTTAATATCGACACAATTCGATCTAGTTTAATGGCCATCTCATTTCGGAGTGTAATTTTGGTAAAAATTTCGTTAATGTTTTATTAGTTTTGTTATTTAATACACTCCACACTTCGACCAAAAAACATGAACTTAGTTCGTCCCCCCCTTGGTGTGTGTGTGGGGGGGAAGGCGACTTACGTTCCTATGTGCCCCCCCCCCCTTCTTCTAGATCTGCCAGTGGTCCTTTTTAAGTTAAAAATATGTTGGGTTGTCTGATATGGCACGTTATTGACTCCCGAAAACAAAATCACTAGTGTTAACACAGCTCACCTTTTCCTGCATTTTAAAGAAACTGCTTTAACCGTGACGCAAAACTTAGTTTCAGAGTTGCCAACTTTTACGGAATGTAATTAACCACTTTTTCTAAACCGCAAATTTTTTAAATCGTTTTTTCAAAATATTAATCAACCTACACGTTTAATTCAGAAATTTGTTTTAATCTAAGCTTAAACTTATTGAGAATAAATGTGGTTAATTATGTTCCATAGAGGTTGGCAACTGTTGGTTTTGGACACAAATAGAAAAGCATTTTGACTGCATGGAGCAGGTAACCCTAAGCATGAACATCACATATACGTTTTTTAATTTCAGTATTAAATAAAAGCTAAATAAATAACTATTTAAAAGTCTGAAACACTGTAATGTTTTACCGTATTAGCCCGAAAGTAACGCGAACACGAAATTTTTCATCAAGGTAATTTGAAAAATCCTATATTTAGACCTCAAATTTAGCGCGAGTCTAGTTTTTAACGGGAAAGGATCAGTAAAAAAATATCGTGTTATTTGCGGGCTAATACTGTATATACGTACTAAAGTGCTATATAGTAAAAGCGTATGATAAACCATGCGTCGGCCCTATTTGTCTTTCTTGTTCCATTATGTTGGAAAGTGCATCATAATCTATGCAGTATTTGTCTATCTTATTATATAACACACTTTAGAATTTAAATCTATATTAAAATCGTCTTCTAAATCGGTTAAAATCACCTTCTAAATCTAGTCTTCGTCAGGTATATTTTAACTGTACTTCAACTTTATTTATACTAATATAGACTCTTTTTAGACGCTTAATTAATATTTCCCATAAAATAAACAGTAAGCTTTGACAAATTCTCGCTAAATATAGAAGATATTGCTAAGTTGGGTTTAGTTTTGGTGACTTTTTTTTTGCCGCCAAACGTGACGATAAATCGTCAAAAACGACCGACATTGGTGACTTTTGTCATTTTACTAAACCCTCACCCGATATCTGGCAACTCTTTGAAAAGTTATTCGCCGTTTCGCCATGTAGACAAAAATCCTTGTCTGAAATTGATAGCACTGAAGCGCTAAAAACGTGAAAAACACTTTTTTTTATCAACTACTCCCTACTGGTCCCGATTTCCAAAAATCCTGAAAAAGATTCTTATGTCATTTTAATGCAAGGTTCTTTTCGCTATCTTTATTTTCCTTTGAGATACGCAGGCAAATGTGAAAACAATAGTTTGGCCCCTTTTCCCCCATTTAGGTACGAATTCTAAAAAGCCCTGGAATTGAATTTCAGGCATGCGTTTGATAAATTTTAAAGCAAGAAATCTCGCTATTTG
>JAWZYV010018622.1:0-27166 GCA_038373885.1 Cheiracanthium punctorium
GCAAGGCAATCGTTTGTACGGTGCAGAAGGCCATGCGGCGTAGCGCAATCTAGTGGCGAGTTTTAGCAAAACGGATACGGCGAAAATATTTTTCGCATTCAGATATCGATGTATACGAATTTTCATGACTATCGGCTGGACAGTCCTGAAGTTCATGTGTTGACGCGACATCTAGTGGCAAGTTATAGGAAAATGGATAGCGCCAAACTCTTCCCCGTGTTCAAATATCTATGTATACCTATTTTCATAGCGACCATTTGCACAGTCAAGAAGTGATACACTGCAGGGCCATCCAGTGGTTCAATAAAGTAATGATTTGCTACAGCGCCGTCAAGTGGCGAGTTATAGCAAAATGAATAACGCCAAAATATTCTCATTGTTCAAATAGCTATGTATACTAATTTTCATAGCGACCGTGTTCAACTATCTATGTATACCAATTTTCATAACAATCATTTGCACAGTCAAGAAGTGATACACGGCAGGGCCATCTAGTAGTTAATTAAAGTAATGATTTGCTACAGCGCCGTCAAGTGGCGAGTTATAGCAAAATGGATAACGCCAAAATATTCTCATTGTTCTAATAGCTATGTATACTGATTTTCATAGCGACCGTTTGAATGGTCAAGAATTTGGCCTGCTGCAGCGTCATCTAGTGGCGACTTAAAATAATAATGCATTGCAGTGTCATCTAGTGGTGAGTAACATCAAAAGGAACGCAGTTAGAATATATTCTTCGTGCTCAAATGTGTAAGTATAAAAAATTTTATGCCGATCGGTCGAACGGTATAGAAGTTGATGCTTTTCAGCGCCATTTAGCGGCAAGTTACAGCAAAATGGATAGTGAAAAATATTCTCCGTGTTCTAATATTCGCGTGTACCAAATTTCATCGAAATCAGTTGGACGATATTCGCAAAGCAAACGGCTAAACGGAATAGAATTCGACGTTCTGCTGCGCCACCTGGTGGCAAGTTAGAGGAAAACGGATAGCATAAAAAGCTTCTGCATGATAAAAGACTTAGGTGAACCAAATTTCATGGTGCATCGGTGCTCAACGGTGCTGGAGTTTTTCAACCTCATACACTCATACCAACATTCTTTTTTATCTATAACCAGTGTCATTATATATCCCAGTCTCAAATAAAATCCAGTTTCAAATCTAAGCCTCGCCAAAGTGCCAACATACGCCATTTTGCAAGCGTTTTTTCAGGAAATCATTCGAAGCATCCACTTAGCAGCAATAATATATGGGAAATGGTTCGACCGCGAAAAAGTAAAGCAAGCCTTTATTTGAAAAGTTGAATCCCTTAATACAGCCGAATTTTTTAAAATTATCAACTATAACGTGTTTTATTCATCGTTACTCCGATGTACTAAATGAGAAGATTTCAATTTTCTGAAATTTGGCGGAATTCCCCCAACTTAAATCAATGTACTCATTTGGCGAGAATTCTGGAGATAGATCAATTGAAATCCCTTAATAACTGCATTATTTCTTCACGGATCATTAAAATTCAACGCTGTATTCTAATAAAACCTTTGCACTTGTTTTCAAAAATCTATTTCCTTAAGCTCTCAATAAATTGCGCCAAGCTGAAAACTGTGCAAACCGCTAGAACTCACTTACTCAAAATCCATATTTCAGCCATTTTATTTTTTCGCCAAACTAAAAAAATTTACACATTAGCCTCGGAAATCTTCAATTCTTATTGTTTTTCGTGTAAAGCATTACATTCCTGCTCTGATTTCCCATGCACACGATATTATAATTAAAAAAAAAATAACCTTACGAATATAAACTAACAAAAAAAAATCATTATTATTCTTTTATTTTTACTTTGAGAATTTAAAACATTTTATTCGGCAAAATCGCCACACATGGCAACCACGATCCTTATTTCATACTTTTTTCACTACAGGAGTTACAATTACGGAAAGCTTTTTGCGTGAATAGCATAAAAAATCTCTTAAATTCCGGGAATGGGTGGACTTTCAAAGTTTTAAAGTGGACTACGATTTATTCTATATTATTTTACATATCTGTGCTAAATTTCAGGCCGATAGGTTCATTTTTGTGGATTTGTATACGAACGACATTTTATTCGGCAAAATCGCCACACATGGCAACCACGATCCTTATTTCACACTTTTTTCACTACAGGGGTTACAATTACGGAAAGATTTTTGCGTGAAGAGCATAAAAAATCTCTTAAATTCCGGGAACGGGTGGACTTTTAAAGTTTTAAAGTGGACTATGAGTTATTCTATATTATTTTACATATCTGTACTAAATTTCAGGCCGATAGGTCCTTTTTGTGGATTTGTATACGAATCAAATCCACAAACAAACAAACAAACAAACAAACAAATAAACAAACAAACAAACAAACAGAATTTCATTTTTATTTATAAGATTAAAAATATTACACTTTTTACTTTCACTGTAAATTGTCACGAAAATTATTTAGGTTTTGTTATTAAGACAGATCTACACGAGAGCTGTCTGCTTACTTAAGGCATGCCTTGGGCGGAGGACTTTGCAAGGGGTTTTAACCCAAATTCACGTTACATCTGGAGAAAACAGCCGCGCGGTAGGCCGGAACCCTAGAAATTCACACTTAAGTCGTTATCAACTGTCATGAAATTTGAAAAAGTTATTTATACTATAATGTAAAAGTTACTTGATTAATTTTTTTAGTTTTATAAGATAAATTTATATCTTATAAAGCTCCCTTTCCCTTCTTTATAAGGCTTATAACTTATTAAACTTTTAAGATAAAAAAAAAACATGCTGAAATTCGCAAGAATGACGATATATATATATATATATATATATATATATATATATATATAATACTCTCATTTATATATATATATATATATATATGGGGGAAAGTACTATTTACTTTTTTTCAACAAATACCTTTTTTGCATAAAATATTTTGTATTGCATTAAAAATAAAAATAAATAAATAAACGCTTTAAATAAATAAAATAAGCCCTAAAATATTCAGAAAGCATTTAAAAAGAGTACAGCCGACTGGAATCGGGTTACTTCCCACACATCGGCACGCTAAGAGATCGCCAACAATTTCACCCCCTTTTCAAGAACGATCAGTGCGTGACCCTGCAGATCTAGACTCACGGAAAATATCACCAGGATGGCCCCCGTTCTAAAGTGGGGATGGCAAAAGCGGGCAGATAGCAACCCATAAATTACTCCAGCCAGTGTCATTCGGAGATGTCTAGCAAGGGTATAATAAGAGTTCCTTTATCAGCAGCAATAATTAAAACTTGTCTTTAGAAAAATATTTTAAAACGCTAGAAGCATCGCACTCACTATCGCTTGTTTTGAAAAAAAAAATTTAATATTTTATTCTTTTTTTTTCACGATTTTAAAATTCGCTAATTTTAATATTAAATGCGTGCGCTCACTCTCTCAGGAAGAAAAAAAGAAAAGAAGGGAAATTTGAAGGAAGAAAATTGCGTTAACTATTTACATATATTTACCTCAAAATTTACTTATTCGTTTTAGTTGTGGACGCATGATCTTATTTTAGGCTGTGTATTCGGAGCACGTGACATGGCGCTTCCATTTTATACTTGTCCTAGAAACTGCACAGATAGTATCAAAACACGTACTAAAATAATCTTTCACTCATTATGAAGGTTTAATTTCTACCTGAAAATCAAAGTAAATTATCTGAATATTTTAATTGAATCCAACAAATTATTCGAAGAGTTTAGTTTCATAAATTGACATTTATTTTCCTATTTTATAAAGATAGTTGCAAGTTATGCATAAATGTATAAATTTAATAATATCTGATGCTAATAACTAATAAGTAGTTCGAAAAATCCTCTAAAGTTTTAGACATTCTAAAATTTAAACTTTTGGTCAGAGAAAAGAGAAAATTAGATTTTTTTTTCGGAAACATATATCGTAATTTAATGTGTTCTCTTGAGTATTTGTAGAGCCTGAAATATTTAACCCATGAACGTATAGAACACTGTAAAACTAAAATTAAAAAAAAAAAACCTGTTAAATTCTTTTTAAAAGCATTTTCTTAAATTCATGTTAAATATTTTTTGCAATTCCTCTAAAGAACTCTTCAGCAATGTGACACAGGCATTTAAAAGTTTAATGTTAAGAAAATCTTCATGCACGGGTGATTTGTGAAACGTAAATTAATTTCATTTAAGTAATATTCCACAAAAATTTTTTTTTTTCGGGGTTTCCCGCAAGTACCCTACAGAGGGTGTTCACACATTTTTGTAACGATTTTGCAAAGATATATATAGAAATAAATATAAGAATTTTATTTTCTAATGTGTTCAGTCTGATAGCCCTTTCTTTGAACCATCATATTACATCTTGATTTCAAAGATGAAAGTCCTTTTCTTAAAACATCAAGGCTGATATTGTTCCACTCCTCCATCACAATCTTGTAGTAATATAATCTTTTGTAGTAATATATGAATGTATCTTGTGTTTGCGTGATTATGGCAACGCTATACTAGGGCAATCTGCCAAGGATGGGAAGGTGCCTTGGTAGGAGAACTTTCTAAGGGGTTCTAAAGCGTATTCACGTTACATCTGGAAAAAACCTACCAAAAATCCAGACTGTTAGATCGACAGCTGCTCGATGGGACCCGATCCCGGGTCCTTCACTCTTCGGCAGTCTACCATTTTCAGTGACATAACTACTGTGGATGGTAAGGCTATAAATGTATCTTAAAGTAGAAAGATAATTCAACTCATCTTCGTTTAGAAATATATTTAATTTTATATTTCAATTCCATTCATTATCACTGAAAAATAACGTTCAATAAATACTTGTCACACATTTTTGCTTTCATGCCTTTTAAGATGCAATTTATTCCAGGAAAAACTTATGTATATGTAAAAAAAAAAAAAAAAAGTTACTATTACATTTGTTTGTTCATCTTAAAATACACTGGAATAAAATAAACTAGAAGTTTCTGTAGAAAATTTTACTTAATTGAAGTTTTAGACGTATTTCGTATTTTGTATGTATTAAGAAAATAAATGTATTTTGTATTTTTTCAATTTAGAAAGCATTTTGTATTTTGTAATTTTTCGTGTTTGAATAAATGTAATTTGTATTTTGCATCGAAAATACATTTTTTTATGTATTTTGCCCAACTCTGCTTCTGTAGTTGCTTTCAAAGAGCATTGCAGAGCAAGCAGTAATTGTTTTATTTCCAACGGAGGGGAGAGTATGAGGGAGCGTCCTCTAAGTGAAACTGTACTCCCCCTCTCTAAACAACGGGGGATGAGGGGGAGAAAAGCAATAAACTTTAGGTTTACCTTTGCCGATCTCTGGGAAGATAGGCTGGAATCGTGGTGGACAGGTTTTTCTTTTTGGCCCAGCTTGGGGAAAAGAAAGATTTTGTGACCCCACGACCCTACCCCCTTACGCCTTGCGTGTGAAACCGTGAAACACGGGGTTACAAGAAATCAACAAAGTACATTCTCGCCAATACCTAAGTTTGGCATGCTATGGAAGCTTTACTTATAATTTTTTTTTTCACACTTAATTTCTAAATTCTTTTAATTCTTTCACTCAAGTAAGCCGAACATGAAATATAAACTTTATTTCAGACCTTAACATTTGAAAAGTATCTTAGTTTTCTTCCCCAAGCTATTCATACGATACGAACTATTTAACAGCGGCGGATAACAATGCTGATAGCGCTTACTGTCAGTGTTGTTTTGTTAGTTGTTTATTATGTTTGGATATGATGAGATGAGAGTATTGAGAGTGATGTGAGGTAAAGGAAGACTTCCAGTTTCCTGGCTTTCATGCTGTTCGGATTAAAAAGTAAAGAGACAAGTAAAAATAATTTTCACTAAGACTAATTGGATTAAGACAATTGTTAAATGAATAATTAAGTTCTTTAACATTGTTTTAATCTTTTTGGTTAGCCCTATATAACTTGGTAACAACGGTAAGCTCCAACAACAAACAGTAAGTGAAATATTTATCTAACTATTGCATTAAAAATTATTTTGTTTTTCTTTATAAGGTACATGGGGTTAAACAATTTATTTCTTTATTTATTTATTGTACATTGTGCTAGCTCCAATTTTCAACGTTTATTGTATTACATTTTTTAGTTATAGATAGTTTCTTGTATCTGTTTTTAAGGATCTTTATTTTCAGATTTTTTTTTAATTTTGAAATTTATTTAGATCATAAAAATAAGGAATAAAACAGTGCTGTTTATACTGACATTAATCTCACTTAAGAAAAGACACAAATTGTATCTGCATTCAATATATGTGCATTTTAATCGGAAAATATCTGCATAAAAAATATCAAGCTTTTTGACTTAGAAAAAATAGGAGGTTTTTCAATTTTGGAAACTTAGCAAGTCTGTATTCAACAGGGGAAAAATTGTTACAAAAAGCTATTTTCTTCTTTAGAAAGAAGATTATACAATGAAATATAAAAGTACATAAATATGAAAATAGATCTTTGCTTGAAGTTTATATTTCTTTTTAATAACAAATAATGTACATTTTTTTTTTCGTGGGTAAGAGTAACTGCTCATAAAATAAAAGTTCAGTAATATAAAATAAAATATTTACACGAAATAAGTGCTTTTCTCATAATAAACATTAATTCTATAATTAGTTCTCTACTGCAACAATCAACCCATTAAAAGTAATGATTATTATTATTATTATTATATGAATGACTACACTACTGGGACTAATTTTGTTAAAAATACTTAATTAAATCAAAAAATATTTGTATGCTTTCAGGAAAATGGATGATGAAATTAAAAAGGAAAGCTTTTTGTGAAATTAACCGAAATTAGTTGGTGATTCAACAAATATTGGTTAATTCTTCAAATAATACCCTTAGTTTCAGAAAAAGCTTTTAATTTAATCAAACATTTTTAAAAAACAAATAATTTTATTGATTTAGCTAAGTATTTTTAACAAAATTAGTCCCAGTGGTGGATAGTTATTTATATATTAATAATAATTATTATTGTAATGGGCTATTTACTGTCCTGGAGAACTAATTATGAAACTAATTGCGGTATTTTGTAAATATGTAAGGTGCTGGCCGGTTTTCGATATTTTGTCGTTGCCGATACCGCACCAAAAACGTTATGGCTTTGGTTCAAAGATGGCATAATGCTGGGTCGACACCGTTGTCGTTTTTGCCGACACCTATCCAAAACCACCCCATGCTTTCGGGCCGACACACGCCCAGGCGGACGCAAATTTGTCGTTTTCGGCACCGGCTGAGCGATATCGCCCCGGCACATTCTGCGTCGGCATGCCGATGTCGGCCCAAAACTTATCCGATAGGGCTGTGTTTGCTGGGTTGTTACTGTTTCCCAGACAATCATAGCGGAAGATATGCCGAAATCTTGAAACAGCTTTTATTGAATTCAAAATCCTTCTTTACATAAAAATTCGTAAAAAATCTCCTAATTTATATTTTTCCTCCGTTCTTCTTTTAAAAGTGGACGAAATATATGCTCCGTGTTTGCCGAAATATAAAAAAGTTATGACAGATAGAATGAAAGATGCAACAGTTTTAAAATTATTTTTACGCAAACGTCGTCAAAAGAGAATTTCTTTTTAAAAATTCCCAAAAATCGGCAAAATATGTTACATAGTAAAAACAAACTGTTTTCGAAAGAAAATATTCTCCTCTATCCGATGATGCAAATATCGTTTTATTGCGAGTGCAATGACCGGCGTTATTACGTATTATGCAAGAAAAATCGCTAAAAATCGGACAAAACATAAAATAAAACATTTTATAATTCGAATTTCGGAAAAATCACTCCGAGGCATCTTAGGATCTGTCCCAGTGAAGCCGTATGCAAAATTCGGTAGGTCTGCGACCAACCGTCTCGGCGCAATGCGATCGACAGACGCGCGCAAGAACATCGGTGATCACAAATCTACCTACCTACATAGCTACATACAATGTTTACTCTCGGATTTTATTATATAAGATACGTCACTTCCTTTACTGAGCGTTACTTCCGTCAGAAAAACAATCTGAGTTACTCCCTAGTTGCGTCTAAAGAAGTTTTACTTCAAAAATTCATTCTATTTTCAACGATTTCCAATTGTTAGAAAGTATTGAAAATGATAGTAGTTGGGAACGTGTATCGATTTAAGGCAAACATACACCAGGGATATCTGCCTACAGGGAGATCCATATAGAAGATATGAAATAGAAATCGCTTCGAAGCCGGCACTTGTTCCATCAGCTGACCTGTTGCAAGATCTCACGAGCTTAATTTTTGAATGCACCACTCCTTAGTTTTCTGCGGAACATTTAAGGCCAGCGCGCTAATTTCTATTTTTAAGATATTCTATTTTTATTGGTTCTATTTTTAAGAAAAAATGGTACATAGCTGTACACGGATGCAAATTATGATTTGTTGAAGGTTCAGGAATAACCTTTCACAAATGAGTGTTTTTTTCCCACATTTCTAAAACATACTTTTTGTAAATGAAGAATTTTACTATGTATAATGGGGGGTCAAAACGGTTTGTAAGGCGTGAGCTGACCGCAAATTTGTCTGTAGTTCATACTTATCACTCGCCAAATACAGCAATAAATACCATGTCTGGCCTCTCACTTAATTTCTTTGCCATGAGTCACATGGTTCATCTTTTCCTCACTTTTCAACGGATTTTGAGCGGCGACGCACTCTCTCTAGTATATTTCTACTTTCTGATCCGACCACAAGACCTTCATACTTCGGCTATCTACCATGTACAGTGTCTTAGTCTCTCGTCCATGGTGCGCCCGGTACTTAGGCCCTATCAGGGGTTATAAAATACATCTAAACAAACTTTTTTAAACGTAGGATTACGTTCCTCCATAACGGTCCCATGCAACAAAAAACAATTATTTCTATGTCGTTGTAAGTTTCATTTTTACTCTGTTAGGGAACTAGCTGAGTGAACTAACTAGGTGAAGTAAGTGAATCAGTATTTCTCTTACGGCAATCAAAACATGACGTTATAAATTAAAAACTGCGTGAAACTGATAAACACAGGAAAAAAATTTACGTCACATCAAATAAAATTCAAAGTTTGGGAATTCGAATAGGTCCTCGAGATTACACAGTTTGGCACAAACCTGATTAAAACACGTAAGCTAAACGTTATGAACTCTGACACATTGAACGTTAAAGCATTTGAATCTACAACAACTCGAGAACAGCGTCGATGTGTTCAACTGTCACTTTCAAGTTTGTGGAGCAAGCAAACAGTTTCAATCACAGCATTTGAGAGCTCCAACACCTATACTACGCATCCTACTGCGCCAAAAGAAGTTGTTCACTTTGCTCGTAAGAGAAGATTGACACTTACTCATCCGCCGGAGGACTCTCATTGCCAATAGAACTACTGGTTGGTGGTTATAATTACTGGAAAATCGTTACTGCAGAAGCACCAATCAAGCTTTCAGAATCTTTCGTCATGGTTCCATCTTGGCTGGATTCTCAGTGGATCAAGAACACATACACAATCATTGAAAATGCATCTGTTCTTCACATTTCTGTACAAGAGTCAACTGATTGCCTAAACGATCAAATGTGTTGCTTATGGGAACTGAACTCCATAGGCATACAAGAAACACACACAAAAAAACACACACTCGGTGAAAAATCCGTGTCGGTAAAATATCCAGTCGGTGAAAAATCCATGTCGGTGAAAAATCCGTGTCGGTGAAAAATCCGTGTCGGTGAAATGTCCAGTCGGTGAAATGTCCAGTCGGTGAAAAATTCTTGTCGGTGAAATGTCCAGTCGGTGAAATATCCACGTCGGTGAACTGTTCAGTCGGTGAAAAGTCCATGTCGGTGAAATATCCAGTCGGTGAAATTCTT
Organism: Cheiracanthium punctorium; assembly: GCA_038373885.1. NCBI lineage: Eukaryota > Metazoa > Arthropoda > Arachnida > Araneae > Cheiracanthiidae > Cheiracanthium > Cheiracanthium punctorium. The sequence goes on from JAWZYV010018622.1 coordinate 9,902, forward strand.
GTCGGTGTAAAGGGTGTCGGAGAAATGTCCCGGACCGGCTGACAACTACAATTCTTATTTTAAACTGTTACATGTAACGTCATAGATTCTTCGATTTATCCACAACTGTAAAAACGAAGAAAAGTTAGTCGGTGAATTAAATTCCGCAGAACTAAATCAAGCTCGTACTTACTGGATACAGACTGTCCCAAAGGAATCATTTCCTTTAGAATATGAAGCCCTGATGACAGGAAAATCTCTTCCTAAGATGTCAAAAATATAAAAATTTAATCCATTTCTTGAGAAGAATGTGATACTACTTGGAGGTCGATTACAGTTTTCTGATTTGCCTTATTCCGAAAAACATCCCATCTTATTAGATGACTCTCACCATCTTACAAACCTGTTGATACGCCAAACATATATACGAATGCATCATTTACTGCTCGGATAGAGCTCTCTGAACTTTGTTCCGAATATTGGATTGTGAGGGCAAGACGCCATTAAAAGGGTCATACGAAATTGCCTTCTATGCAAGTTACTGAAACAAAGACGTCGCGAACAGATAGAAGCTCCATTAGCAGCTGAGAGAATTCAAAAGTCCACGCCATTTGAAACTACCAGAATTGATTTTGCTGGCCCATTCTATGTCAAAAACAATAAACTGGTTACAAAGTCCTACATAGTCATATTTACGTGTGCTGTAACTCGAGCCATTCACCTGGAAGTTGTCTCAAAGTTAAGCACTGATGTCTTCTTACAAGCACTAAAACGATTTGTATCTCGACGCTCGCTTCGTCACACTGTCTACACTGATAATGCCACAACATTCTGCGCTGCAGATAAAGAGTTGAAGTCTTTGTGGAACATCATATCTTCTTCTGAAGTACAACAGTTTTATGCACACCATAACGTCACATGGAAATTTATAGTCCCACGGGCGGCTTGGTGGGGAGGCTGGTGGGAGAGACTGATTGGGACCATCAAACAGTGTCTGCGAAAAACCCTAGGTAAAGCCTGTTTAGACATCACTGGTTTGATCACGGTTTTATGTGATGTAGAAGCCGCCGTGAACCACAGACCAGTTGTCCATGAATATGGTATTATAGAAGATCCGGACGAAGCACTAACACCCTCCACTTTCTCATAGGAAAACGACTTACAACTATCCCTTCTGGCACACCAAATTCAGACTCAGCACGTATATGGAGAAGTCTTCAACATCTAATGGAATCCTTTTGAGAAAGATGGCAAAAGGAATATCTAATGGACTTGAGAACATTTCACCCCATGAGGACGCCGCCCATAGGAACTAAAATCCGAGTCGGAGATGTGGTTTTGCTGCAAGAGGACGTTAGACCTCCATACATCTGGAAAAAAGCACTTGTCGAGGAGGTGATTTTAGGCCGTGACAACCAAGTCCGTACCTCCAAGCTACGAGCGAACGGATACACATTTGCCCGACCAGTGCAGCTGGTCATCCCCCTGGAGGTTGACCTGGGTGGGGAGGATGTCTCGCTCGAGAATGACGTTATATAAATCAAACTATAGCTTTGTAGTACTTTCATGGCAGCATGATGTTTGTAACGGAAATTTCTTGAAAAATAAATATGGAATCGTTCTTCGCTACGTCTTATGAGTCTTGCATATGATTATCAGGAATTATTATACGTTTTATATACAGCAGCATGCAATAATGTATATAGATAATCTATTTAGTATTTAACACGAAATATTAAAACATAATAACTATACCTGACAAAATGGGAGAATGCGCGGACACAAATTTTATAGTGAAATGTGAAACAATGGAAAGTTTATATTAGCTTTGTCTGCAATACTTTATGCTTTTATGTACATTTTTAAGATTTCAAAACTACGTTTTTCTCTTTACCAAAAGCAATTTCACTATTTACATAATTTCAGCTCAAGTCTAAGAATATATGAGAAAAGAAAAATATGGATTAATTTTGTTAGCAAATATAAAAAACTAGAAAGTCTTAATATTTGTTTAGAAAAGATACGCTTTTTTTCTCCATTTTTGAACTGAAGAAATATTTTCTTCCCACTAAAGTAGTAAAATTCAACTCTGCTCATGTAATGTCCCTGAAAATAAATATTTATGTATTAAGATTAGCGCTCGTTTATTCATATTTCTTGATATGATTGTTTTACATGATTTGAATTCTATACGAAGTTTGCATTTTTCAACGTTTTATCTAAAGTATCTTGAACAGAATAAAAGAGAATAACCAAAATATGCATTCAAATTTAACGTTTTCTTAAAAGGCTGATATTAAATTTTTTTGTGCTTGTGATTATAAATTAATAAAATTTCCAGAATAAGTAATTCATTGTCAATTTATAAGTAAAAGATAAATTTATGAATGAGTGAGCATAGGCAGTGAATAAAGTTCCTATATATTTTTTTAAAATAATGTTTTAGGAGTTTTCATGCCATGGATTGTCAACAGTAATTTCCTTCCATGCAATAAAAAAGCCATTTGACCCTTCATTGTTTAACCCTGTCACGGCCACGTGTCCTTCTCTTGAAAAAATAATTATTTCTCTAAGTATATTTGCTATGTTCATTTGCTGAGAATATTATCTAATTTCAGTAAATGAACAATATAATGTTAATATCAGTTTATTTGCTGGCTAACTGTATAACTTTTTTGCTTGAACCCCCAAAACCCTAATCCAATAATTTATAAATTATATGGTCCCCCATTTTTTTTTACATGCATTGCAACTAACAATAAATGTTCTCAAACAAATAAATGCAAAAATTTACAATAAAAATATTATAATTCGACTTTAAAAGCGAATTGTGCTTAAGTATTCACTAGTAATCGTAGTAATTTCCTAACATGTTCATTAAACTGAACATTCGATAAACGCTGCCATATAAACTTAATGTTTGAAATACGTTCTTTGCAAAACTTTTATGGCGTGTACTTGGAATACGAAATAATTTGCATATTTCGTAAAAAATGTTTTTCAAATATTTTGCGATTCATTTTAGTTGCAGCTTATTGTTTTCTTTCGTCAATCCAACTGAAGTATAGTTTTTTGGGAAAAAGTTCTGTATCTTTGAAGTATATATATAGTCCAGTCAAATTAGGAAAAATGGGGGAAAAAATTTATATGTTTTTGAAACTTGGGGGAAACACTAATTGGGTATGTAGTTGCATGAAACAGAAAAGTTCCCCCCTCTCGGGGTGCCACGCCCTCCCCTTTGGTCCCCCCAAAAGGTCACTTTTTTAGATTTTCACTTCTATCTCAAAAACCGTTCTTAGCAAAAAAAATGTCAATTACAAAGTGAAAGCTGATAAAATTTCCTACAAGATTGTAATTGGTTATTTTTTTCTATATGCAATAGCTTTCGAGATATGTTTTTAGACAAAATCGCAAATTTTTAGAAAACGCTTCTTTTTACACCGATTTTTAACCAATTTTGACTTTTAACCCTTCAAACCTCAGTTTTACAGCAATTGATTTCCCTAACAAAGTTGTGAAGTATTCAATTATCTTTGAGTTATTATTTGTAACTTTATCTTTAAATGATCAAAAGTTATTGCAATTTGAAATTTTCAATAAATTTAGCAAATTTGAATGAAAACTACATTGCGCGTCAAAGTATGACAAAATCTAGGAAAAAAATTATAAAGTTTTGAAACTTTGGGAAAAAATTGGTAGGGGATGTAGTTGTATGAAACAGAAAAGTTTCCCCCCTCTCGGGGGGGGGCACGTCCCCCAATAACCCCTCCCCCTAAAAAAAGGTCCTTTTTGGGGATTTTCACTTTATCTCAAAAACCGTACGTCTTAGCAAAAAATTGTCAGTAAGAAAGTGAAAGCTGAAGAAGTTTCCTACAAGATTGTTGGGGGTTATTTTTTTCTAGATACAAAAGCTTTTGAGATATAAGTTTTAGAAAAAAATCGCAAGGTTTTGGAAAACGCTTCTTTTAATCACAATTTTCCACTATGCGTTATGCTAACTCTTCAACCCTCACTTTTACAGGAGTATTCAATTCCTTTAAAATAAGTTATTATTTGTAATTTTATCTTTAAAGGACCAAAAATATAGCAATTAGAAATTTTCAATAAATTTTAGAGAATTCGAATGAAAACTACATTGCTCGACCAAGTACGACAAAATCTAGAAAATAATTTATAAAGTTTTGAAACCTGGGGAAACACTTGTAGGGGGGTGCAATATTAAGAAACAGGAAAGTTCCTCTACCTTGGGGGGCGCGTCCCCCTTTCCTCCAAAAATTTTTGTTATGCAAAACGGCTCTTTTTTTTTCAATAATAATTTATGTTACATAAGCGGACGATTTGGTTTTATTTCGTTTTTTTTTATTTCTTCCTCCTGTTGTTTCTGCTGAACTAGTTACATTTTATTCGCATATAAACGCACATTTAACACATAAATGTTAGTACTAATTATTTAAATTAAGTCTAAATTAACCCCCTCTCCCAAACCCAAAAAATGTTTTGAAAGTGATAATTTTTACATCAATAAAATTCTGTAATGCAATACTGTACGGTAGCGTGCAATAAACAGATGGAGACACAATTATAGGACGAAAAGTGCGATTTATTACACTGTCACGAACACATCCATAAAAACACAGAGGTTCATTTGCATTACATTACATTCGCGGTGTTAGGTGTATGCTACAACCACAAGGGTCGGCTTTAAACTCGCGGTACATCTACATGCATTCTTTAACACCGTCAATGTCTCTGTGCCTACTCGAACTAAAACAAAACAACTTCTGACGTATGGCGCCATCGCATGGAGAAGGGTCTGCTCGACGTCATAACAGTCTATACTCCTTCCCTCACGGAGGAAAACTTTTCACGAGTCTGGAGGGAAAAGTTTTTACCTGAAAATCTTGAAAGTTTGTCCAATTATAAAAATAATTAAGGCCGACAAACCCTATTTCAGGGCCAGTTCAGTGCCATTTAAAGAACAGTGCATTTCCCAAACAAAAAATCAATTATAAACTACATATAAAAAATTTGCATAAAGTTCACTAATAATCAGAAGATATGACCAAATAATACAATTATTTACAATTTTAGTAGAAATATAAATTTAAAAAAACAGATAGTAACTTTATAATTTCTTAATTGCCTTTAATTTAGGGGAGACGACTTAAGCTGTCAGCATTTTGATGAAGTTTGCCCTTTTTATGAACAACTTTATAATTGTATGGCTGTAAAGTTAGGGCCCATCTTAAAAGTCGCGGGTTAGTCCCGCTGTTTTTCCCTAACCACACTAAAGGATTATGATCCGTCTGAATAATGAATTTGAGCGGTCCATCGAGATAACACTTCAGCTTTTGAACAGCATAAATTATTGCTGCACATTCCTTTTCAATAGTACTATAATTTTGTTCGGCGGAAGAAAACTTTCTACTTAAGTACATTATTGGATGTTCTTCGTCATTTTCTACTTGTGATAGGACAACACCAATTCCACAATTGGAGGCGTCGCACTGTACGAGGAACGGTTTTGTAAAATTTGGACTGTGCAACACTGGTCTTTCCGTTAACCTTCTTTTAAGTTCATCGAATGCAGTTTGACATGCTTCCATCCATCTTATAGCTGACATGCGACTTTTTCCTTTTCGTAGGTCGGTCAATGGTGCTGAAATCACGTAAAATTCAGGAATGTACATTCGATAATATCCGGCCAGTCCTAGAAATGACCTAATGTGTGTTTTCGTAGAAGGAGTAGGGAAGTCTCTTATGGTTTGGACCTTAACTTCCTCTGGTCTTCGTTTTCCTTGACCAACTACATGACCTAAATACTTCACGGTCGCTTTTGCAAACTGACACTTTGATGGTTTTATATGCAACTTAGCTGTCTTCATCTTTTTGAATACAATTTTTAAATGCGTTATATGCTCTTCCCACGTAGGAGAAAATATGGCGACATCATCGAGATATGGCACGGAAAATTCTTCGCAAGTTTTTAAAAGTCCAGCCATCAACTGGCTGAAATCATATGGAGCATTTTTTAGTCCAAACGGTAACCGTAACGGTTTGAAAATACCAAAGCTGGTACAGAAAGCAGCATAACGTTGAGCTCGTGCCGTTAATGGGATTTGCCGATAACCTCTGGTCAAATCCAGTATAGTTATATAATTTGCATTCGATACCTTTTCCACTAGTTGTTCTATATTTGGTAGCGGGAAATACTGCGATTTAGTGACGATGTTCAATTTCCTATAGTCAATGCACGGTCGGGCATCTTTCCCGGATACTTCAACTAAGATGAGCGGGGACGAAATGTCGGATTCGCCTTCCTCAATTATTCCGAGAGTCAGCATCTTTTCTACTTCTTTCTTTAAAATTTCACTTTGTCTAGGCGACAACCGGTATGGCTTTGTACAAATTGGTTTTTCGGATTCCAATTCAATATCATGTTTAGTAAGGTCCGTACATCCTGGCTTATTTGAGAAAATGCTAGAATACTCAGTTATTAGAAGTCTCAGAGTTTCACGTTCATTTTCAGAAAGTCGGGAGTTTGACTCTATGCTTTGGAGAAGTTCAGACTCTTCATTTTTATAGGAATTCAGTTGCAAACATGGCATTTCTTCTTCATCAGCATCTGGTACTTCTGTATATAACAGATTTACATTTTCTGGTCTTTGATAATAAGGTTTCAGCATATTGATATGATACACATGATTCTTTTCTTTGTCTGGAAATTTAACAACATAGTTTGTTTCAGATAATTGTTGGATAATTTGTCCAGGACCTACCCACTGAACGGACAATTTGTTCGGCTTTGAAGGAGCCACCACAAGTACTAAGTCTCCCTTTTCAAACTTGCGTTTTGCAGCTTTTCGATCATACCATAGTTTTTGTTTTTTTTTTACGTTTTCCATTTGCTGAATTGCAAGATCTTGGCATCTCTTCATACGATTCATAAGTTCAAAGACATATTCAACTACACTACATTCTGTCTCTTCTTCACCTTTCAACTTTTCGTAGAGAAGCATGATTGGAGTTCTTAAGTTTTTTCCGTGAACCAATTCAGCTGGAGAAAATACGGTACTATCATTCGAAGAGCGAAAAGAGCCTGGGGTAAGATTTTTTCCCAGTCTGGTCCAGATTCGAAACATAGGACTCTAAGAATTCTTTTTAGAGTTCTGTGCATTCTCTCCACTGGATTACTTTGGGAGTGATTTTATTCCAACCTTTATTCCAAACCTTTGTAGAAATTCCGATGTAAGTGCACTCACGAAAGATGATCCCTGGTCGGTCTGCAATTCTTTAAGGAATCCCATGCGACTAAAAATCTGAAGTAGCACATTTACAACAGTGGTCGAACAAAGATTTTCTACAGGGATTGCATCTGCATATTTAGAAGACATGCAAATTGCAGTTATAATGTATCTGTTTCCTGAGGGTGTCACGGGCAAAGGCCCACAAGCATCAACATTTAATTTCGTAAAAATTTCTGTGATAACTGGTACGATCTTTAAAGGAGCCTTCTTCTTTTCTTGAGGTTTTCCAGCTCTTTGGCAACTGTCACAAGCCTTCACGAAATTCTCAACATCTCGGTAACAGTTAGGTCAATAGAAACTTTTAAAGAGTGCATCTTTAGCTTTTGTTTCTACAAGATGAGCCGCTGTTCCTTCATGACAAATTTTCATTAACTGTTCACGATACACCTCTGGAACTACTAGCAGTCGTCTTTCAGTTCCATCTTTGTCTTCTTTCTTATAAAATAACAGTTCATTATTTAATGCCAATTTACTATTTTCCTTAACTGTAGCTAATTCCATTAGAGACTTTAATTCTGCGCTTCTACTTTGGGCTGACATGAATTCTTCAGGTGTGATCTTCAAAATATTAGGAGTTTCAACAAAAGGCTCCGCTGATGGTAATATACTTTTTTCTTCATCAGTGATTTCGGTTAGGTCAACGATCTCTTGACAACTTTCATTCGAGATTTCTTGCGATTTCTCTTCTTCCTTTCGTAATTCTTCCTTTTTCTTAGAACGTGTTTGAACTGCGTTTATCATATAGATTTCCACATCCTTATTTTTCTTCATACTGTCGATCAATGCAGCTGTCTTATTTCTAACAAATATTTACTTTCTTCCCATTTATACGGTTGTACTGCTGCTTTCGTTACAACATGCCCAAAACTACCTTTTAATTCTATTTCGGCTAATGATAGACATGTAGCAGTCTCTATCAATGGTGATCTCACCCACACATATTCACCTGTAAACATATAAGATTTCACTAACTTAGGGCAAACCTAATCTAATGTGGCTCCAGTATCGCGGAGTATGGAAACTTCTGCACCATTTACTTTATTTAAGGTGGTATAAGGAGCCATCAGGTGATCTACATCTCCGTCAACGATATCGTTTGCAGCCACTGATCTACATCTCCGTCAACGATATCGTTTGCAGCCACCACTTCTTTCAGTTTTGGACACTGAGGTCTAAGGTGATTATAAGATCCACACTCGTAGCATCGCGGCTGTTTTCTCTGCTCAAATTCCCTTTCTTTGTTCTTTTGTGGCTCGTATTTCGTTTGATTCTTATACCTCTTGTCTTCAATCCTTAATTTTCCATCTAACTTCCGAGAGTATTCTGAGTTTTTCGATGTTTGTCGATATCCGGTTCTTTTGAAACTATCTTTGATATTTTCATATTCGTCTATTTTATCTGCCAACTCAAAAGGAGAAACTATTTTCACCCAGTCTTCCAGGAAATGATCTTTTATTTCTTGGGGCGCACGTCTCTTCAACTGTTCTGTAACCATTAATTCTTTAAGTTGTTCAAGCGTACTAATCCTTAATTCAGAAATCCATTCTTCGAAATAGCTATTTAACTTGTGAGCATAATTCCGCCACGTTTTTTCAAAAGTCTTCTGATGCCTATAAAATAACTGTTTCAACCTTTCAGCATTTAATTTGTACCGTTTCAGTATCAACCCCTTCACATAGTCGTAATCTTTAACCTTTTCTACGGGTTCTCGAGCCAACATATTCGTTACTTCACTTCGCAAAACACTAAGTAAATACGCAACCCAATCTTCTTTAGAAACTCTAGTCATTTCTGCACGAATCTTGAAATTTATTAGATAGAGTCCAATTTCATATTTCTTTTCATCGAATTTTGGGTTAAATTTCAATAATTCTACTTTAGGACTCGTCTCATTGCCACTTGAGAAATTGGTACGCATCGTACGCGAATAGCCTGTAGAAGCACTCAATTCTAACCTTTTCATTTCTAATGCAAATTCTCCATCTTTCTCTTCTTTAAGTCTCTCTTCTTTACGTTCAATTCTCTCTTTGTCTTCACGTTCAATTCTCTCCCTTTCTTCACGTCCAGCTTTTTCCCTCTCTTCAGATTTAATTCTATCACTTATTATCAAATTCACAAATTCTTTTACAAATTCTTCATCATAGTTCTTGCTATTTAATATCAAATTCTTTAAATCGATCATTTTAAGATCATCAGTAACCTCCTCTCCTAACTCTTGAGCAATTGTTCTTAGTTCCTCTTTACGCGCCTTCGCGAGATAGGCCATTTTAATAGTGTGATTTCTTTAAGAAAATCCTCAGCAACGATACGATTAGAATTTGGGGAAACGTTAACGCTAATATTAACAAAATTAATTTTCTGGATCCCAGATGACCCCCCAAAAATTTTAGTACATAAACAATGCACAAAATACTCAATTTTAAACTTCTTCTAAAAACCACTTAATGTTTTAAAAAACTTTAAATAGTAACCATGAATATGTTTATCATCTCTAAATTTGCCAAAATCGTATAACTTATACCGACAAAATCATAAACATTAGTAAACCAATTAAACACATAACCAATAATAAATGAACAATGTACAATATAATTATTGAATTTTACTTTATCAATATTTTACTAATGATACTACTTAAACTCAAATCAAAAGCAAACCACACCAATCTACAAATTCCTTTACGAAGTTTACTTCCGTTTCTAAAAAATGATAACAGAATTAAACACTCTTACAATACTCGTATTCCCTGAGGATTACAATTGTTTTCTTCGAAAGCTGCTTAACAAACCAAAACTGTTTCGCTTTTGGAACGAAATCAAACAATATAATGCAATCAAATCATAAAGAATTTGTTTTCTCAAAATTATACAACATAAAATTCAAAACAAAATCAAACTGCGTATGAGAAAATATATTCTTTTAAACAAAACACAACCTTCATAATGTTTTCTGAGAACAAAACTTTCTAATTGAAATACGTAATTTCGAATTACGAATACTTTTCTTTTGTGTGTGAGAGCGAAAATCAGTCTTAAATCTGAATACACAGAATAAAACTATTTAAAAGTGTTCTCAAAACTTTTCAGATTCACTTCATGAAAACAGAAGGTAATTCCTATGTAAATAGCAACTCTTAATGAATCATATAATCAAGATTAATAAAAATGGTACATTCACAATAAAATAATAATTGTTTTCTTAATTCAAAATGTTCAAACAAAATATTTTCATCTCACACTTTGCTTAGCTTTCAGGAAAACCAATATACTTATTTTAAGCGATAATACAACCACTAAAACAAGTAATTACATCATAAACACGCTTTTACTCTAATCGAAACCAAAATAAATATACTTATCTTAAACGATAATACAACCGCTAAAACAAGTAATTAAATAGCATTAACACTATTTACCATATCGAAACCAAAATACATATACTTATCTTAAACGATAATAAAACCGCTAAAATAAGCAATTAAATTGTACAAGCACAACCTGTTCCAAAAACGACCCCCAAAATCAAACTTAGTAACTTTAATACAAAAGCACTGTTTTAGATTAATTAAAAAGGCACTGTTTTAGAACTGGCACTTACCCATTCAAAAGTAATCATTTCTTAAAACACTGGTTTTCGATGCACTGGTTCAGCCCCACCGTTGCCACTAAATATGTTCCTCATCTGTACGGTAGCATGCAATAAACAGATGGGGACACAATTATAGGACGAACAGGACGATTTATTACACTGTCAGGAACACATCCATAAAAACACAGGGGTACATTTACATTACATTCGCCGTGTTAGGTGTGTATTACAACCACAAGGGTCGGCTTTAAACTCGCAGTACATTTACATGCATTCTTTAACACCGTCGCTGTCTCTGCGCCATCTGGAACTAAAACAAAACAACTTCTGACGTATGGCTCCATCGCATGGAGAAGGGTCTGCTCGATGTCATAACAATACATCTGTTCAATATTAATTCAATCCAATTGTACTTTGACATTTGCATTTCAGTGATCATTAATCATCAGAATTAATAATGTCATCAAGATTAATAAAAAAAAATTACTGCATAATTGTAGCATACTTACTTTCGCTTGTGTGCAACATCTGTACAATAATAGTGCAACAAACCTATGGAACAATTTTATTTTTATAAAAATGCATCTTCATAGTCTTCCAGCACATTGCTGTACAGCGCAAATTGACCTTCACACACGTGCATTTCTTTCCGCAAGTTTGAATTCAGCCTCATGAAATTAGTAATAATATTGTTTCTGGAGCTGGTTTTCGTTTCATCTAAACTAGAGAGAGCGATGAGTTCAGTTGTCTCCATCCCCAGTTTCTGGGTTCCAAATTGTTTTTGTTATCCTCGTTCATTTCACTTGGCCGTCTTTTGAAGAATTTTCAAAGACTTTCGGATAATGATTTAAAGATAAGGAAAATGTAACAGAAGAGAGGGGAATTTCTTGTAAAAAGGAGATTACAAATTTTGATAATTCGACTGTTCGATTCTCTGAATAAAGAATCAGCAGCTAGAAGGAAAGTTAGTCGAAATATGGGATGAAAAAAAGCGTTTTCCATAAATTTGCAAGGTTTTCTAAAACATATCTCGAAGCTATTCGATATAGAAAAAAATACTAATAATAAAGATATCGAATAATAAATAATTCGATACATTAAAAAATAAAAATTATAATCTTCTAGGAAGTTTTATCAACTTTCATTTTATAATTGGCATGATTTTGCTAAGAAGCACCAATTTTGAGATAAAAATGAAACTCTAAAAAGGGAACTTCGAGAGGGAAGGGACTAAGAGTGAGGACGCGGCACCCCTAGAGACTGTTTCATATAACTACATACCCAACCAGTGTTTTCCCCAAGTTTCAAATGTTTATAAGCTTTTTTCTTGGTTTTTTTCTTTCATTCTGACGCACAATGCATTTTTCTATCGAATTCCCTAAAATGTATTGAAAATTTCAAATTGCTGTAACTTTTGATCATTTAAAAATACAATTACATATAAAAATTAAATTTAAAGGTAATTGAATACTTTAAAACTTTGCTTTAAACCCATTCCTGTCAAACTGATGGTTGAAGAGCTATAAGGCAAAGTTAGTGGGAAATAGTGATAAAAAGAAGCGTTTTCCAAAAATTTGGGATTTTTTCTAAGACGTATATCTTGAAAGCTTTTGCATCTAGAAAAAAAAACCATAACAATCTTGTAGGAAATTTCATCAGATTTCATTTAGTATTCGGCATTTTTTTGCTAACATGCACGGTTTTTGAGATAATTGGGAAAATCCAAAAAAAGGCCTTTTTTTTGGGGGGGGGTCTAAAGGGGAAGCGGCATCCCAAAGGGGTGGGAACTTTTCTGTTTCATACAACTACATCTCCAATCAATTTTTTCCTCAACTTTCAAATCTGTATAATTTTTTTCCTAGATTTTGTCGTACTTTGACGCGCAATGTGGTTTTCATTCGAATTTGCTAAATTTACTGAAAATTTCAAATCGCAATAACTTTTGATCATTTAAAGATAAAGTTACAAATAACAACTCACTTTAAAGGTAATTGAATACTCTACAAATTTGTTTGAAAACAATTCCAATAAAACTGAGGTTTGAAAAACTATAAGACAAAATTTGTTAAAAATCGGGATTAAAAGAAGCGTTTTCCAAAAATTTGCAATTTTTTATAAAACATATCTTGAAAGTTATTGCATATAGAAAAAAATAACCAATTACAATCTTGTAGGAAATTTTATCAGCTTTCATTTTGTAAATCCCATTTTTTTTTTGCTAAGACGAACGGTTTTTGAGATAGAAGTGACTTTTTGTCGGGCAAACGGAGGGCACGCTGTGCGGGCACAGCCAGCTGTCGTCAAAAAAGGGTCTCTAGATCTGTGGCACGCGATGAACGTTTCGATCGTCCGCCATCTTGCTGGTAGTTAAGTCGAGCGATGGCAACGGCTGCCCTTTTTTCAGCATTGGGAAAGGGTTGCGCCTCAAAGGGTTAACTCGCATTAGGGTTTGACAGTATTGCACCAAATATGTACGGCGCCAACAAGCTGAGGTTCGTTTTAAAAATGTATTTATTTATTTATTTTTGGCGTCAAGTCAAAGATATTTCGATTCTGGGCATGGTTTCTGAACTTTTAGCTTTTTCCTTACAGCAACCCAGTCGGATAAGGTTCCAATGTTTCTCGTAAGGGAAATCTCTAGTGTATTGCCGAACTTTCTAGAAGACATCGTGGAAAGCCATAAAAGCAGCAGATTCAGATTCAGGGTGTACTGGGTGCCTACCCTATTTGGGTTTACGACTATATTGCCAGCTACCAATTATTTTCTGGCTACTAACTAGTTGGCTCTCCTCAGCCAAGTTCTGGTGCAGATTTACCAACTTGGAGGGAAAATCCTAATGTTTTCTTACTTAAAAAAAAAAAAAAAAAAAAAAAAAAAAAAAACATGTTATAAAAGATGAAATCGGATAAAAGTAAGGCCTAAAAACTAAAGTATTAGGAAAACCGGAAAGCGATGTTGTTTTTTGTATGTCTATATTTTGCCTAGCCGTAACTACTGAAGCTAACAATACTAAATTTGATATATATGTAAGGTTTGCACTGGAAGAGAGAAAATTTTACAAATATCGTAGCCCCTGGGGGGGGGACGGGGGTTAGGGAATCAAAGTGTTATCTAAGTTCATTCCTATCTATCTAAAAAAAATAGATATCTATGAAATTCTTGCTGTGGAACCTAAAACTTACAAATGCATAGAAATTAATTTCAGAATAGTATGAAATTCGATCTCCAAGGAAGGAAGTGGTTTTCCTCCTCTCCTTTTTAATGATATTTCTTGAAGGAAAAATAAAATATCAATGAAATTCTTGCTTTTAAATGCAACAAATAAGAATCCATTATTTAGGCATACCTGTTTTGTCATGAGAAACATATTAAAAATTCCTTTATTGTTAAAAGTTGCTATTAAAAAATACATTAGTTTCCGGTATACCTAAGTCATGAAAACCTTAAAAAAGGACGAGCAACTTCAGATTCATTTAGAATATTGTCAGTTGTGAGAGTGGTTAGTGCTCTTTGAACTTCTGTATTTTCCATTAAGCCAGTAGTTTCTGGTCGCCATTGAAAGAAACTGATATTTGTTTTACGAGTAAATAACGAGAAATTCAGATTGTTAGAGAATAAACATTATTTTATTTTCAGCAGAAATTGATATCGTCTCTGACTGATTTTAGATCATTTTTACTGGAAATAAATTAAGATTCTTTAAAAAAGTTCATTCAATTTTATTTTATACTAGCAGAAGTACCCGTCGTTGACGGGTTAGTACTGAATGCAAATTTCTAAAAAGGAAGAATTTCGTCCGCATTGTAGGAGTACCCAGAATGGATGTAGTATGTTGCCAAAGTAAAGAAATCGAAGTTAAAATTTTTATGTATTGTTAAAATGTTACACTTTAGAGAGTAACTAAGTAATATCATTTCATTCGCTTTATTCATAATTATGTGATGCGCGAACGAATATTTACGCATATTGAAATAATTTTCGCAACATCTCAAAATCTAATCAATATTTTTGAGAAATTGGAATTTAAGTTGAGTGGCAACCTATCATGTCACCAAATTTCATATCATTCCATGCAGTCTTTATTTAGTGATGCTGGAACAAAAATTTCAGCATTTTAAAACGATTTTCACAAAATCTCAAAATGTAATCAAAATATTTTAGAAATCCTCTCAACACCTATAAATTAACATTAGCAACTACCTATCATATCACCAAATTTCGTATTAGTCGTTATTACGCGATGCTTGAAGAAATATAACCGCATTTTGGGAGAATTTTCACAAAATCTCAAAATCTAATAAAAATGTTTTTAAAATTGCACACCTATACTTTATGTTGAGCAACAACCTCTCATTTCACCAAATACCATTTTTTCACCTTTGCAGTTATTACGTGATGTGCGAACACAAATTTACGCAGTTTGAAACAATTTTCGCAAAATCTCAAAATCTAGATTTAAAAAAAAAATCGACAACAATGTTTTAAGTTGAGTGACCACCTATCATGATACCACATTTAATTTCATTCACTTCAGTCATTTTTAGGTGATCTCGAACACAATTTCAAGGAGTTTGGAACAATTTTCGCAAAATCTGAAAATATAATCAATTTTTTTTTTCTTTAAGGGTCGCATCGGATTTCCGGGTGCTTGAAACGGATAGAAATTGCAAAATTTTTGAATTCCAAGAAATGAACAGACAAAAGTCTAATTTTATTTATATAGATTGATAATACGGAAATATTTAAAGATTGCTACAGAGCAATTTGCGTTAGTTTAAAATCAAAAACATTGTTTTATTAGATAAAAATATGAAAAGCGAATATCAAGTTCTGTAAATGTAAGTATAAATCCTTTAAAAGCAAAATAATTTATTAAATAGGAAAATATAATGTATTAGTCGTTGTTTCTTTTAAAATGTTTTCGTTTTATAATGCAGATACATTTTCTTCTGAAGTATTGTCAAACAGAATAATATATGCTGATACATTGAAATTCATAAATTTCCATCTGACAATTTCAGAATATTTGTGTACATTTAGTGCATACGAAATTGTTTTAGTCTGAAAGGTGTCACTACTGTATGTTTTGCTTTTGTTTGTAGTTAGACGTATTTTAGTTGGGCGATTATTTTTCAGTAGTAAAATAAATAAATGGGAATGCCGAGAAAAGGAAACTGTATATTTGAAGATTACAACAGAGAAATAAAAAAGGTTTCCAAACTACTTAAAAATCAAATAATTACAATATCAAGTTTTGTTTCAATATGTAGAATAACTCACGTTGACACACTAATTATTTTTTGGTAGAAGTTTTTGAAATCATAAAGTTTCAGAAGTTTAGAATATTTGTAATTCAACAGAATTGGAGTGATTGCACATTTAACTTATTATAAGAATTAATAATAATATAATAATAATAAAATTTATTTGATTCAGAAACAGATTTTTATCTATAACCAGAACTTAAATAGAAACTATTTAAGAGCAGTTTTTGAGAGTCTATACTTAAGTGTAAATATTGAAATATTTTGCACGTAAAGTTGATTATAAATTGCACGGGAAGTTAAAAAAATTAACGGTAAAGAAATATGAAGAACTAGTTAAATTAAAATAGCGAATAAAAGTTAAGAAATTATTGTGCTTTAAAAATTAATACAAGTAAAAACAGATTTAACAATATACAGTTTAAAATGTCGCAATTAAAATAAAAAAAAAACGCATTGCTGATCTACCTTATACCATTGTTCCGTCTGGAGGTTGGGTTTGAATAGGGTAATGCCCATAGACTAGTATTATACTTTAACTGTGTTCTTTAACTGATGTTTTCCTTTGTTAGTTGGGTTCGAATACAAATAGTGTAATTTTTTTGTGTGTTTTTCTATTACGGTATTCTTAAGCGTTGATTTCGTCTGCTGGTAGGTTTCGAATTATTATTCTGTATCCAGGTTTTTAAACTGCAGGTTCTGTCTACTGTTTGGGATTGATTGCAGCCAGTGTCCGTTCCTTTGTCCTTCTTTGTGGTGTTCCATCCCCGTGTTAAGCCGTTGCTTGGACCGTCTTGAGGTTGGGTTAGAATCCACGGAGTGTCCATTTGTTATTCTTTTGTTTTGTTACTAAACCGTTTGCAGCCAGTGTTTGTTTCTTTGTGATGTTACATACCCGTATTCTTAAACCGTTGTATATATATCATATAAATAAATAAATATATATCATTATAAATATATATATATCATTGCTATATATAAATATATATATCATTATAAATATTGCGTTCACACAAACAACATTCTTCTAAATTTACTAACATTTCTTAAAATACAGCTTTTGGGGAAAATAATAACAGACATGTCATACATAATACACTGCTGGCCATCGTAAATGCAACACCCT
>JAWZYV010018623.1:0-24387 GCA_038373885.1 Cheiracanthium punctorium
GACATGATAGTTTGTCACTCAACTTAAATTCTAGGCTTCCAATTTTTCCAAAATTTTGATTAGATTTTGAGATTTTGCGAAAATTATTTCAATATGCATCAATAATCGTTCGCGCATCACACAATTACGACTAAAGCGAATGAAATGATATTACTTAGTGACTCTCTAACCTGTAATATTTTAACAATACATAAAAATTATAGCTTCGCTTTCTTTACTTTGGCAACATCCTACATCCATTCTGTGCTTGCTTTTTGGAAATTTGCATTCACTAACCCGTCGAGGACGGGTACTTCAGCTAGTATTCATATAATTTTGTTGAAGCATGTTACGTATATTTTTGTGTGTGTGTGCGTTTCCACTTTAAATGATTTAGATTTTTTTCATATGTAATATATTATGCGCATCAAATGTTGCGAAATATGAATATTGCATTAGAAAAAAAAAAAGACTATACTATTATTTAATAAAGAGAGAGATACATAGAATAACTCTTATAATGTCGACTTACATTTGAATTTTATTTCTAAAATACACAAGATCTAAAAATTATGCTGATATTGAATAGAAAATACGTTTTATTTTTCATCACTGCCTTTTTGAAAGCTACTTCCATATGTAGATTTCAAGTCAATTCTATGTATTTTTGATGAACGTGTCATCAATCAAGTTGTTTTCATGAATATTTTCCGTTATAAATTGTATTCATGAAATTTAGTTTTTGTCAACTGAGAGGACAATGTAGGTTTGAAATCACGCGAAATTTACACATTATACGTACAATGATTTCGAAATATAATAAATAAATAAATAAAAGTGGTGCAAGAAGTTCCCGATAGGTGACGTCTCAGATTTACTGAATTCTCCGAGATGCCCTCTCAGCCAATAATGTGTGAATGCTTCTCATCTATATACAGAGTACTGTAAAATCGCTTATTTTCGTGAGACTTTTAATTTTCGCTATTTCCGCTAGTCCACCGTCATAGTGAAAATCAAAACACTTTCATTTTACTTTCCGAACATGTACCATGTAAGGAAAGTATTGTAATCATGAAAAAATTCGAATTCGAGAATTTGGTGTATTGACACGTTTAGAGGGCTTCTGAATTCATTTACGCTATTTTTACGAGATGTATGTGTGTATGTGTGTATGTGTGTGTGTGTGTGTGTGTGTGTGTGTGTGTGTGTATGTGTGTTTGTGTGTATGTGAGTGAACACAATAGCTCCTGAACGGGCATGCGATTGAGCTCAAATTGGGTATATAGGTTATAAACCACCGTCGCAAGACCGGTATTGATTTGGGTGTGTATAGGACTTACAGTTTTTCTACAGGGCTACGACAAAGATTTCTTTTACATTATGGCCTATGGAGGAAAATTCTGGAAAGTGCGCTAGCGTTTAAACGGTGCATTCGATGGAGCTCCAATTGGGTATACATGTTATAAACCACCATTGTCAGACCGGTATTGATTTGGATGTGTATAGGACTTATAGTTTTTTCTACAGGGCTACGACCAATATTTCTTTTACAGGATGGCCTATGGGGAGAAATTCTTGAAAGTGCGCTAGCGTTTAAACGGTACATTCGATCGAGCTTCCATTTGGTATATATGTTTGAATGATTCATCGATTAAAATTTATTGAAATGCTTGGTAATGATCTTAATCGTAAGTGTTCGGAAAGTCGAGTGGAGTCACTCCAGATTTTTTCACTTCAAATGATAGAAAGCTCTGTCTGTCCGTGCGTGATCCAATTGCTAATATCATTGCCATAATTGCAAATATGCTTTAGATTACTTCAACATTTGTTATTCGTATTTTCTTTCCCAGTTGTCAATCCTATTAATATATCATTTGTATTTGTTATTCCGTTGTTAATTGTCAGGGTTTAGTCCAGGAATTTTCTCCAGGCTACCATTTTGGTGAAAATTGTTTATTTTTGTAAACTTCGATACTTATTTATGTGGATTTCAACACTTAAGTTTGTGTATTTTAACCCATTTATGCCTAGCGTCCCTTTTTTGGAACGGCATTATCGCTATCATTCAAAAACGTTATTTATTTTTCCTAGCCTTTATTCGCGAGTATTGAACCTCAATTCCACAAAATATTTTAATATGGCCAAGTAGGATGTTGACATTTCAATTTTTATACATAACGATTTTAAATGAAATCATCCCTTCTTCAAAAAGTTGACATCAGAAATTTATCAATTACTTCTGGTGTTAGCAAAAATCGAAGAAAGTCGCAAAAATTTCCAGGCACGAATGGGTTAATACCAATTTTATAGAAGCCACGTTTTTGTTAAAATGACAATAGATTACAATGTACGGTAAAATGCCAACGAAGGACCCTTTTAATCTTATATATATCAGGGGTCGATCCGGGAATTTTTTCTAGGGATTTGTGAAAATTGCTTATTTCTGTGAATTTCAATACTTATTTTTGTGAATTCCAAGACTTATTTTTGTGAATTTTCTACAAATTTTTAATAAAAGTTACTTTTTTGTTAAAAGAGTAAAATAATTTATAATGCATGGGGTAAAAAGCAAAAGAAGGGCTGTTTTAATCGATTCTATTTTTTGAAGGACCGTTTTTTAATCGATTGTATTTTGTAAAGGGGGCGTTTTAACCCTATAACGCGCAGTGTTTCCGCTCTGGGAACACCAAACTCTGACGTTTTGACTACTGTCAGTCGCGAAGAATGGATTTGATTTCTATAAAAATAGTTGCGGGTGACATAGCTCCACGAGAATCCTTTACTTTTTAGCACGTCATTTCCCGTAAAAAAATGGTCACGATTCTTTTTAACAGCACTGACATCTGCTGAAAAATGGGAAAATGCGAGAACTGCTGAATAGAATTCCCAATGCTGAAAAAAAGGGCTGCCGTTGCCATCGCTCGATTTCACTACCAGCAAGATGGCGGACGATCGAAACGTTCATCGCGTGCAACAGACCTAGAGAGCCTTTTTTGACGCAGGTGGCTGTGCTATTTGATTAAATGGCATCTGGGCATTTGCAATGGAGCCGAACTGGGTGTTAGAAAAAAGACTTTACTCCCATTATCCCACTTCAAACTTAATTCCTATCTTTACTTAAATTTATAAATGAATCTTAATATTTCACATTTATTCTTAATATTTCACTTATTATTATTTAAACTCACCATAGAAGTACAATCAAAGTACAGCCCCCTAACAGTAGAGTCAGGAATGACGAATGTTCCCAATAGGTTTGTTTATTTGTTTGGGTGAATATGGCAACGCTACGCTCTTAAAGAGAATGGAGATGATTCATGAAACTCAGTTCAGCAGTTTATTTAAAAAAAAGAAAGAAAACTAAAATCAACATACCGTTGTTATAGACGGGAGAAAAGTGAAAAATTATGTGCAATATATGCAGGGCTTCTCAAAATTGTGAAGTAGGGTCATGAATTATAATTCGATTTTAATGTTTTGGTGTATCATTTGCTTTAGTAACGATTCCGCAGCAGAAATGTAAGAACCTTTACCCTTTTTCTTTTCATGTATCAATTTATAAACGCTTGCAGAAAGTCAGTTTTTGTAAATGGATGGTTCAATTAATTAAAAATGTCTTGAAATAACACATACAAACAAGTACTGTTTCGCCACGTTAAGCGCCCCCAGCCACCACCTCACTGATTCTGTCCTCAGGCCTTCTAGATATAGAAAGCCGAACGGAATCTTTTACGTCATCACTAGGTCCAATAAAATGACGTCATCACACATTTATTTTCACAATGTAAAACTATTCAAAGTTGGTGGTGAATTGAATCCCGAATAAAACATTTTAATGATTTAAGATAGAAAATTTAATTTTACGACAAATAAGAAATTTTAACTATCACTAAATATTATAATATGATAAAGAAATAGATCATAATAAATAATTTTTTATCAGAAAGGTATTTTAATTTTTATCTTTACCTAAAGATATTTTCTAAAATGTGTATCATTCACCAGAAATTTTAAATAGTTTTACTTTGTGAAAGGAAAACTGTGATGACGTCATCTTAGCAGACGTAGTGATGACGTAAAAGCTTCTGTTCTCAGGCCTTCTATATCAAGGATGTGGTGGCCCAGCTGTCGAAGAAGAATTCAAACGCAGAAGGGGGAATGGGTAGAAGGATGCGGAGTGCTCATTACGCTGAGCAACGATCTAAAGTGAAGAAAAGCAAATTTTTTAAGTATTAAATCATCATTATACATTTTCCTTTCGGGGGGGGGGAAAGCGAAATGGCTCGTATGTGGCTATCGTTTTCCTTTGATTTTGAAACTGTCCACAACTTGCAAACATGACTGCTGCTTTGTATCCTCAACCCCTATTTTGAGACCAGACGCGTTGAGTGAGCGCATGCGTGTTTCTGTTCATGGATGCGCTTAGCGGTGTATTTCGGAAAAAAACCATGCACTTTTGGTACATAAGTACAAATAAATTAATAATAATGTCACGCACTTCAGAAATTTGAGACTGTCTCTTTACAAGCTGTACTGAAGTAAACGATAAATTTGTAAGAGTTGCAAAACTTTTAGAAGAAATTCTAAAAAATTGAAAATTTTGCAAAACGTGTCAGGCTTGGACACATTTTGCAGCACATTTCCATGTTCAAGAATTTATTTCTGAAAGTTTCATAAAGTAACAGATTTTTTGCTTATTACAGCGTGTAATGCATCTTATGAAGAACATTTGAATTTTCAAATACACTGCAATTTTAATGTAATTCGAATTGAGTGAAACAAATTTAGGCGTTCCCACGTGAGCAACTGAATTAGATTTAAGAGACAAAAATCTGACGCACGCTTAGTAATAAAGTAATTTTCTTTGAAATAAGCAACACACTTCCTCGTGTATAAGCAGTGTTGCTGGATTAAAAGAAGGTGTATTATATAGAGGAATATAAATGCATAGACTATGGAAGGCTTTCGAATTTCCTAGTAGCTTAGACGTAATTTACTAGGGGCAAGGGCGGGCCAATTGTCCCCCACATATCCCACCTCCAAAAAAAAATTCGAGATAATTCAGATATCACCAATTTAAAAAAAGGAATTTCTGCTGTAGAAAACATTTTGTCTCACCAACATTACATGCCAATTTACGCCAATGCGTAGTGGTACAGAACCTACAGAAGTAAATAAAAATTTTCATGCCTTTAGAACCATTGTTTTAAGAAATGATATAATTTATGAAAAGATTTTTTTAAATGAAAATAAGTTATAACATTTTAAAAAAGTCTAAATTCCTCTTCACATGTTCCACTCTATATTCTTGCAAACGGTACGTCTGCAAACCTTGAAAGGAAAAATTTGTAAAGGTAAATGATTTCAGTCTCCCCTTCCAGGCTTTCTGCTCTTGTAAGTGTTTGGACATTTTCACAACTGATGGAGGCCAAAACGTTTATACCGGCCGAAAATGATCATTTTGTTGATAAACAAAATTTTACATCCATATACATATTAGATTTAAATTCTGACACCAGTTTTTTGTTGTTGAAGAGATAGTGGCTTGTTTTTAAGAAATCTTTTGTAGCTCAATAATTTTCGCTTACTCCTTATTTTTCTAACCAAAAAAATAAATTTTGTTTGTAAACAAATTTTCTCTTTTTTCCATTACGGATTTTATTCTGAATGCAATCATAAAATGATATTGGTTATGAACAAGTATGTGATTGAATGAGAAGTATTTTATAGAAAAGTCACTGTAAGCTTTCGCATAATTTCTACATTGTAAATATTTCTAAATATTTCTTATTTAGTATATTGGGAGAATCTTTCCCATTCCCCTTCCCTCCAAGCCTAAAAAAAATGCTAGGCTGCCTCCCTGTACGCCAAAAACGTTGACAGATTTAAAAAAATAAAATAATATAGCAGTTATTTCACGTGGTTTTTTACTTTCCGAACATGTACCATGTAAGGAAAGTATTGTAATCATGAAAAAATTCGAATTCGAGATTTTGGTGTATTGACACGTTTTGAGGTCTTCTGAAATCATTTATGCTGTTTTTACGAGATGTATGTATGTATGTGTGTATGTGTGTGTGTATATGTGTTTGTGTGTATGTGAGTGAACACGATAGCTCCTGAACGGAGCATTCGATTGAGCTCAAATTGGATATATATGTTATAAACCATCGTCGCAAGACCGGTATTGATTTTGGTGTGTATAGGACTTATAGTTTTTCTACAGGGCTACGACAAAGATTTCTTTTACATTATGGCCTATGCAGGAAAATTTTGGAAAGTGCGCTAGCGTTTAAACGGTACATTCGATTGAGCTCAAATTGGGTATACATGTTATAAACCACCATTGTAAGACCGGTATTGATTTTGATGTTTATAGGACTTATAGTTTTTCTACAGGGCTACGACAAATATTTCTTTTACATTATGGCCTATGGGGAGACATTCTTGAAAGTGCGCGCTAGCGTTTAAACGGTACATTCGATCGAGCTTCAATTTGGTATATATGTTTGAATGATTCATCGATTAAAATTTATTTAAATGCTTGGTAATGATCTTAATCGTAAGTGTTCGGAAAGTCGAGTGGAGTCACTCCAGATTTTTTTCTTATCGAGTTCTTGCTGTTTTGTTACGTTAAAGCACGCTAAGGCTACCTGCCAATAAGAGTAATGCCTTTGAGCTGAAGACGTTTCAAGGAGCTTTTAAAGCTCATTCTCCTTACATCTGATGTGAGCGGATGCGCAAGATTATAGATTGTTAGCTAGCCAGCTGCGCGGAAGGATAAGACTGTGGACCTTCAATTTTCAGCCATCTACCAGGGTTCTGTGTATTTTCTACACGGAAATACGTCAGCCTTATTTTAAAAGTAAGACATCTGTATTTTTAATATGAGACATAAATAAAACACATATACTATTCAAATATGCTATTTATTTATAACTAAAGAATACAATTTGATACAATTTGTCTGCACAATACGTGTAAGTTGATTCAAACATAAGTGATGCCAAATAATGTTATTGTCCGACAGTATAGATAAAAAAAAAAAAACACACCTGACGAAACGATGAAAATGATCCACTCAAGTAGCTTGTGCCTCTTTTTGTTTCTGGTATGTATGAATATTGTTTTCGGCAAATATTATTTTCCTTCCCAGAAATGTAAAAGTTGAGTCGGAGTTCTAGAAGCTCTGTGCCCTTCAGGTAAAAGATAACTCTGAAATTAGTTGTATTTCTCATATGCGTTGATAATACTGGGCTTACTTTAAAAACTATTGCAATGGATGAATCTTCACCTGTAATTTGCTGAAGTTGCTTTCTAATTCCATTTCAAATAACTCAAAGTCCATTGTCCGTCATTGAAGTCCGTCCGTCAGTGATGGGTGGTGCCAATCATTTTTTTAAACATCTTCCTGGAATGACATCAGCCGTTTCGCTTAGGCATCCGGTAAATACAGGTGGATGGACATTCCCACACCTGGATACACACTTTGAAGGGAAATCCAGATCAGATATTGACCTTTTATTCTATGTGCTCGTCGTGGTGTGCAGTGGAAGACTGTAGTGGATTGTCAGGAACACAAATCTTTGTTCATCCGACGGCTTAATCCTGGACGGTTTTGAGGGAGCATTAATGAATGGATGTCCAACTGACATCCCACTTGATGGTATGCAAAAGACTGGAGAATGATGGAATAATTTGGTATGCTCTATCAAAACGGCATCTGCTTCTCAGGGCAATCAAAAGCAGACTAACTGAAGTTCCCCGGTCTTTCTGCTCTTTTATACCTTGCGTCGTAAATTCCAGAATTGGGACTTTCAGAGAGATCCCGCTCACACAATCGCGTTTCAACCACGCCATGCAAATTTAAGATTAATGAGAAATACAAGGCTATTGCGTAATACTACTGCAGGAAAAGAAACATTACAGGCCCCATTGGAAAATTCGCGCCGAATGTCCGCAATGTCGCCACCCTTGGCAACCTTTTGGTGAAATATCACCAAATTTAGCGCCACAAATATGTCCCTAAAACTGAGGTCATAAAAGTTTATCATTTGCGTGACAAAATTAGGAGTATCAAGTTGCAATTATCTCATATTGACGTCACGGTTATCTGGCTTTGTACTAAAAATTGTGATTCATTCGTTTAAAATAGTTTTTCTAGATGACGCAGTTTTTTTCCGCAAATAAAATGATTTTCGTCTGGCATGAAGCATTTATATAAGAGGGAATGTTTCCCAGAGAAACGGAATCTTTCGAATGCGAAATGTTTTCGCACGTCTTTAGAAGAAAATGCAATTCCCATTTGGGTTTATAATAAAAATTGAATATGAAGGTATTCATTTTAAGCGAAGAGAGATTAAATGTAATGAGTGTAGACACATTTTCTTCGAATTTGATTTCTAGCGTCTGTTGTAATTGACTCCACAACGGGTTTTGACTTCTAGTAAAAAAACATACAGTTGGGAAAGAAATGAAACTTTTAAGGATGGCATTATACTTGTATGATTTTTAAACTACAACAAACAAAATGGCGGCCGATCTCAAGACTTACCGCATAAAACCAATACTAATGTGTCCACGTTTAACTGCTTGCAGCTCAGATGGCGAATAAAGAAGGGTTCAATTATGATTCTAACAAAATGCTAATTTTAGTTTCCTATTTGTAGATACCTTTTTGTATAGTTATTAATTTTTTATATTCCATAGTATTAAACGATAAAATAGGAGGTCCCGTAAAATACTAAATGATACATCCTACTTTAATTATTTAATTGGCATGCATCGAACGCTTTTGAAAAATGAATTCGAAAAGCAAAAACTGGTACTGTGGAATAATAATGACCGTCATAATTAATGAGTGTGTTACGTGACCTTACATGTCAAAAAACTAACTGGCAAATTGCGTTAAAAAAGTTAATTTTAACATCTGTTTAACAACTTCAATTAAAGCTGCCATAAATACATTTGTGAGAATGCTAATCACGAGTCATTAGGCTTTTGAAACAAATGCACTTCAAATTTTCGACCCTGTCATTTAAATTAAATCATCCATTAATTCAACTCAACTCAACTCGACTTTTTTGTGTTTTACAAGGAAGGGTTAATCACATACAAGCACTGAAAAATATTTATGATTTTTGCATATCTTTCGTGATTTAAATGCTGCAATTAAGAACAAATGTCTGTGAATTTTATCTACGTTATATTAACACGTTAAATTATGGATCATTCTACGGCAATAAAAAAGACTAAAAATGAATTTTTTTTTTTTTTTTTTTTGTATTTCTGATTATTCAAAAGTAAAGTTAACAAATTTTTTTTTTAGTTTTGCAACATGCATGGTATAATCCTAAATAAAGAAACAAAAGTTTACAGTTTGATACTTAATTAAATACTGGTCATCTTGGTTATACAAGAGCTGTGAATAATATACATTTCTTCTTTTAATGTTACGTTAGCCACACCAAAAAAGATCCGTATTTTACTAAAATTCAAAATAAAACTATTATATCCTTATTTGTTTTCTTGTAAAATATTACTCTAAAGTCGTAATAGTTGTCTTAATTTTTTCCAGCTAATCATTGATAATTTTTTCCAGCTAATCATTGATGAAAAAATATTTTTTTTAATAAATAGAATATAATTTCACTATAGTCTCTAAGACAAATTCGCTGTACAGTCAGGATACAGAAATACAATCATGGTTAAACCAGCTGTGAAGTATAATTGAAACAGAAAATAAATTTATTTACTTGAAAAAAGTAAAATAGTACTTCCAGTTCACTTCTTGTTATTTAAAACTTCATTCGTTTTACAACAGCGACGAGATTTTTATAATCCAATCGTAAGAAACTATGTCCATTAAAGCAAAATCTTTACAGAAAGCATCCCCTTCATACTTAGGTTGAATTTATTTCACAACTCTGAATATGAAAAAGATGCATTTGGTATTCGGATATAACAAAATTTTCACCAGCGAATAAAGTAGGCTTCGTCGTGTCCACTGAATTAACGTAGCACCCACAGCAAAAGGTAAGCAAAAGGCACCCACAGCATTAAGTAAAATACTATGCTCCAATTATCTGCAGTCGTCTGTTACATGCGTAATTCGACGATATTTTTGTACGTTTGAGGGATCTTAACTCCAACTGGAACTTCAGGGTATACGGTGACCAGAATCAGGGCTCAATGAATGAAAAATTTCTCCGAGTTGTCGGCTACATCAAGTAATACCAATGGAACATGCATTCATAGTAATACAAAGCACATTTGTTCCATAGGGCCATTTTAAACTATCTGTGGGACATATATATCCCGGTGGCAGCGAAAGGGTTTACGACTACTAGTGCATTTGGAGATTGTGAAACTAAAATTTTGTGTGTATTTTCTCTTTGGCTGGCAATCAGTAAATAAAGCATGCTAATATTAGTGGTGCAACGGATATCCATTTGGCCGGATACCGAATATTCAGCCAAACATTCAGCCGGATATCCGGTTACCCGGCAGCAGAGTGTTTTCTTCTTCTTTTGTTTTATTTTCATTAGTTTTCTTAAGTCATTGAGTTATTACTTTTTTCTTTAAATTTTCTCATTAGTTTCAAATGATTTAATTCAAAAATCAGAAATCCTTTTGGAATTGTTTCCATGAATTGAGTACAGGTTTATTGCAATTAAACTCATGCAAATAATAATGTCATGCACGTTCTCTCTCAAGAGTTAGATAAATATCTTATAAAAGGTCAGTTCTTGAAAGAAAGAATCTCCATTCAACTGTTAGAAAATCAATGTATCAAATTTCCTTACTTTGACAATGCTGGGGGGGGGGAGACATTTTCTTGCCTGTCAGCAGTACTTCGCAAGTACACTATGCTCAAAAGTAGGGTCAATTGATGATGAAAAAAGGGGTAAACAAGCTCTCACAAAGATTGAAAATACAATTTTGTATTTGTAATATTTTGTATTTTGATTTTGTATTGTAAATTTTGTTTTTGTACAATAATTTCTTCCAGTAATAATTTACTCATATCTTAAAAAAATAGAAGCACTTAATGTATTTTTCCCTTTTCCTATGCATGATAAAAATACATTCTAAAAAGCATTGAAAAGAAAATATTTTCACAAAATTTTGTTATTTCTCATTTTTTATTACTTTGCAGTTTTTAGAATGCATTCATTTCTTTATGTTATCTCTGTATATAATTTTAGGCCGGATGTACTACCGGATATTTGCAATATCCGGCTACTGCCAATTATCAGGTATATTGGCCGGATAGGCCGGATGCAGTATGTTTGCCGAATATCCGTTTCATCCCTAGTTAATATGAAGGCCGTTAAAAGCTTTTTTCTTCTTGATTGAAATATCGATGAAACATTCTCGACAAAGCAACTTATGGTGCATGCAAGAATCTATGGTACGTGGCGCCTCCCCTAAAGGTGCCCTTTTTATGGTGTAGATCAAGTTTTTCTCGGTTTCTGATTCCGAAATGGCGGCCGTTCGAAAATGGCGCCCCGATGCGATGCTTAGCCTGTTGGGTCGCCCCTGCTTAATGCCTTATTACACGAAGGAAATTCGGGCGATTAGGTTGCTGCAACCAGTTGCCAAAACTCTTTCCGGCAAGTCGATGAGCAAGCAGGGTTGCCATAATAAACAAGCTCAGCTGTGCACACAAACGCCCGAGATTCGCCGAATGGGCGATTGTTAGACCATGTCATTACAGGTAGCCTATCACCTCTCAGTACCTTTTTAAATAATTAGGATCTCGAGGGTTCCATAAACGTGGAATTTCACATTTGCTTTCAATCAGATCTATTTTCCATATTGCTATTCCATTTGAGACATTTTTTTCTACGATTGTTACGATTCATTACTATCGGTATCGCTGAGTCGTCCACCATCTTTATGACGTAGTAATAGGAAGCACTGCGATTGGCTCGCATTCCAGCACCTGCAATATTTTTGCCTCTGAAGGAAAAAAGTTGGAGTTGATCGGTCCTTAGGTTAATCGAGGGGAAATTTCCAGGAAAGAGGTTTCTGCAACTGGTTGCAGCAACCAAATCGCCACTGCATTTTTGCTTGTTCTAAATGTCGCTATGAGTATGCCATAAGTGAGGAGAACACCAAGGGCTGAGAGGACGAGGCTCTTGTCAATGACGACTGAATCCAGAACCTTGAATCCTGCGCAACTTTCTCCCATTGCTTTGAGGCAATCTCTTAGGCGGGCGGATTTCAATATAAGCCTTTTAGCTGTCGCTTAAAGATGTCGCTTTCCTAATAGCACGGAACGTCACAATGAGGTCGCCGTTACGTCCCTGTGAGTCACATAGGTCACAGTCGCACTGTTGACCATAAGTGACGTTAACTGGAAACCATAGAGTCACTTGCCAGTGACAGTAGCTTGTGACGTCAACGTGACGTATCGTTTGTGACGTCTTGCCAGATCTTGCGACTTTTAGCAACTTTTGCTACTTTTGAAAGCACCATTTGAAAATTGCACCAATTTTGAAAGCATAGCTAAATTTTGTGACTTTGCGATATTGCTACTTTCTTGCTACTTTTGCCGTTGCCGAAGGAGGACATTAGACAGACAAGGTGACTTATTTGTGACTCATTCGCGACCTCTTGCGACGGTCTCGCACGTCGCAGTGACTTCACTTTTAGGTCACGGTGCTATTAGGGAGTGCAAGGAAAATAAATCCTCGATGTCTTCTTCCTTGCTGTTCTGAAGCTTTTTGTTCAATGCAGTAATTGCCTCTTTCAACAGAAAGCAGACAGAACAGAAGTAAGCGGCGACAAATGTGTAGCTGAACGACGCGGTATACAGAATGTCATTTACCCATACACTTGGTACAGCTAAAGGGTAAGGTAGAATGCATACTTATACTCCTTTGAACTCACGAGCCTTTAGGTGTATCCATGAAGTGACATATTAATTTAGCAATTTATTCTGTGGTTGCAATATTAGTTCAATGAAGATCACGGTGGGTTGTTTTCCTTGGTGCTTGTTCTAAATGTCGCTATGAGTATGCCATAAGTGAGGAGAACACCAAGGGCTGAGAGGACGAGGCTCTTGTCAATGACGACTGAATCCAGAACCTTGAAGCCTGCGCAACTTCTTACCATTGCTTTGAGGCGGTCTCTTTGGTGGGGTAATTTCACTATAGTCTTTCAGCTGTCACTTTCAGACTTTCCGAAGCATTTATGACCGAGGAACCAAACAAGCACATTAGCACAAAGTGCAAGAAATTAATCAGTGCGTAGGGCAATCGCCATTCCACGGAGATTACTCCAGGATCCGAAGAAAATGTCATCTCGTAGGCATCGCGGAACACGGAAACAAGTATCATAGAGAAGCATAGCAACAGATGGGAATGCAGCAGACTGTTGACATCCGAAAAGATGTCGCTTATTTTACAGTGCAAGGAAAACAAATCCTCGATGTCTTCTTCCTTGCTGTTCCGAAGCTTTTTGTTTAATGCAGTAAATGCCTCTTTCAGCAAAAAGCAGACAGAACAGAAATAAGCGGCGACAAATGTGTAGCTGTACGACGCGGCATACAGAATGTCATTCACCCATAGACTTGGTACAGCTAAAGGGTAAGGTATGAATGCATACTTATACTCCTTTGAATTCACGCGAGGAAGCATTAGACAGAGGTAATTAATATCGTACATGTATGAGAATAAATCAGCAGATAAAATCATTATAATTAAATTACGTTTGAATTTCTTAACTATTTTGCCTTCTGTATCTTCCCTTATTCCAGAATACACTTTAGCAAGCTTTTCCATACTCTCTTTAAATTCTGATCTTCTTGCACAAAGTAAAATCCGATTTAAAAAATTCATGGACGACATCACTGTAATAGATAAGGTATTTAACACGCGTCTGTTATTTGTTATCTCTATCATCCAAAGATAGACTTTAAATATGAAATTTACTGTGAACAAAAGCATGAGGAACCATGAAGCGACAGCCTCTGTGGAGTATTGCCTGGTGCATTCCACGACATTTTCCAAACCAATTCCGTGAGACCACAAGTAGATATTTAAGGGAGAATATAAATCTGGTATGGATTTTCGAACTTTGTACCGTCGGCGTCGTTGCGTGTGGAAAACGTGGGAGATACTTGCTCTGCTTTCACCAGATGAGGCAGTTCTCCTTTTTATAAACATTATAACGTTTCCTTTGAAGACAGTGTATTTAATAAATTAGGCGAATATACTTATGTACTCTTACGTTGCTAAGATTGAGCAGAAAGCGCATCAAACTCTCCCCACATTAAAGTGTGTTGTTGATGAAACAGGAACTTTACATTTGATACGTACGGGCTTGCAAAATACCGAATGATCTTCGTCTGTCTTTAACTTTATTTCAACGAGAGATTTCAGCGCTGCGCATGCAGTGTTGTCAGGCTGAAAGAAAACATAAAAGAAAGATAAATCATACCATACGTATTGATTATAAAACATTTTCCAACACACTAGCGAGCGCACGCACGCACGCACTCTCACTCACATCCCCTGAGCCAGGTTTTAATTTTTAGCAAAAGAAGTACCGGAGACCTAATATTCTCGAGCTTATGCTCATATACAGCGGCGTACTGTAAGTCCGAGCTACCCCTTCAGTACGGGGTTGGTAGTACATATAAAATAATTTTAAGAATTTCTTAGGAAGAATGACAGATAGAATTAAAGACACTTATATTACAAATATACTATGGCTGTTGCCTGAAAATATCTATCAACAATAACTTACTGTCGAAAATATCTGGTATGCATCAAAAGAGCCATACGTGCAGAAAAACTCACTTTAGTTTAAATTTTTACATAAAAAGAAATAAATGGAGAATGGGTGTTACTTTGAATTTAATTAGAAAAACAAAATTAATCATTCCGAACGCATCGATTATAAAACACTTTCCTACAGAGGGTCATTCCACGTCAAATCAACACAATTTTGGGAGATTTTCCGAATGGATGTCTCGGATTTTCATGATTTTTGGTATGCAGCAATATATCACAGACTTACGAAAAAATACCAAATTTCAGTTATGTAGCACAATTATTTTTGAAGTTATTAATTTTTAAATATTTACATTTTTATGAAAAAATTTCATATTTTGGCACATTTAGATGCCTATAGGCTGGCAACCAGTGATGATATAAAGCTGAGAGTGGTCTAATTTTAAAGCTGTTGAATGGGGCTTTAATATGATATGCCACAAGATAGGGGTTACAATTTTGAAAAATTGAAAATTTTAAATTTTAAATTTCTCAAAAAGTGGCAATTTTAAAAATTCCAAAATATTATCACATAAAGTTTGTATTGTCTTAATACATACAGCAAAATTCTATCATGGGATCTCAATGGGATCAGGAGATTCTGGGCTTCAGAAATACACGTTTTATAAATAATGTACCAATTATTAAAATTTTATTTTTTAATTACTAATTTTTCTATGCATTGTGCAGAACACTATTAAATTAATAAAACGAAATGATTACTTTATAGTATTATGTTTGGAAATCTCTCTTTAAAAGAAAACTGAAGCTGATTAGCCTAGTCCCCTTTTACTCAATTATGCAAATATATTAACAACTAAGGTGAATCCCATTGGATCGATGTAACTTGGAAATAATTAAAAACCGGTTAGTGAATTTGTTGATGCATTTTGTGAAAAACTTCCTGTTCTACTTCGTCATCACTTCACAGCAAAAGAACAAAGTGCATTTCTGAGACATACACAGGAAAATCTTTTGGAATGTGAAGTGGCTGTCATTTGTGAATTTCTGTGAATTATTCGATCTTTTTGCAAGATGAGGCACAATCATATCATTGGTCAAATAGTCAGGCAACCATTCACCCTTTTGCGGTGTATTTTAAAGAGAAAGAAGTCAAACATTTAAATTTTTGTAATAATATCAGACTGCCTCAACCACAACACTACAGCCGTCTACCTGTTCCAGACAAAGTTGATGGAATATCTGAAATGCAAGATTCAAAGACCTCCCAAAAAAATCTATTTTTCTGACGGCTCTGCGGCCCAATATAAAAATTAAAAAAAAACTTTGTTAACTTGTGTAATCATAAGCAAGATTTTGGAACTGAGGCTGAATGGCATTTTTCAGCAACAGCACATGGTAAAGGACCATGCGATGGGCTGGGGGCCACAGTCAAAAGCAGCCAGAGCAAGCCTACAAAGACCGTATAAGGACCAAAATGTGGATGCAAGGCAACTGTTTGAATGGTCACATCAGAACATATCTAACATAGACTTTGTATTTGTGACCCTTGAAGAATACATTAAAACTGAAGAACAATTGGCCAACCGGTACAATACAGCTAGCTGTAACTAAATCAGGCACCCAGAAATTTCATGCCTTCATACCTCTCAAATGTGGAACCAAAGTAAATGCGAAATTATTTTCTTCTGCAGTTGTTTCGAGCATATTTCCTGTTGTAAAGGACGTACAGCAGATATTAGTGGGTATGTAACATCAATCTATGGGTGGCTTCTACTTGGTGGTTGAATTATGTTCTTGATAAAGATGAAGATTGCAGTAAAGTGCAAGTTACATTCCTCCATCCTTCAGGTCCACCCTCCTTATTTATATATCCCACACTACCTGATACACTGTGGATCTCTTTTGCAGATGTGAGATGCAAAGTTAACCCCGTCACACAGACTGGACGAACATACGGTTTACTAGACAGTGAAGTGAACAAATGAGTGGGTATCTTCCAACGATTGAAGTCTCGATGAACTAATTTGTTAACCCTTAACTTTACTCATAATATTGGAGTTTTAATGGTAAGTGTGTATGTGACATTTTTCCATTAAAAATAAAATGTAAAAGTAATAGCCACTGCTTGCTTCATTGAAATGTGTTGCTTGTTTCATTGAATGAAATATTCAAAATTTTCTGAAACGATACTAATTCTGGTATTTTTCACAACACGTGTATTTCTGAAGCACAGTATCTCCTGATCCCATGATAGAATTTTGCGGTATGTATTAAGACATTACAAATTATATTTGATAATATTTTGGAATTTTTAAAATTGCCACATTTTGAGAAATTTAAATTTTAAAATTTTCAATTTTTAAAAATTGTAACCCCTATCTTGTGACATATCATATTAAAGCCCCATTCAGCAGCTTTAAAATGAGACCACTCTCAGCTTTATACCATCACTGGTTGCCATCCTATAGGCATCTAAATGCGCCAAAATATGAATTTTTTTTCATAAAAATTTAAATCTTTAAAAATTAATAACTTCAAAAATAATTGTGTCACATAACTGAAATTTGGTATTGTTTCATAAGTCAATGATATATTACTGAATACTAAAAATTATGAAAATCTGAGACATCAAGTCTGAATCAGTGTGTTGTACCAAATTTGGCGATGTATTGTACTTAAATTAGTAGATATTTTAATTTATATGTTAAGGCAATGAGATACGAGGGCTATCTGCCTAAGGGTAGGGGGGGGGGAATTCCCTAGGCGCAGGATCTTTTTAAGGGTTTTCTGATGCTGTTCATGTTACATCTGGACAAAATCGCCCAAAACTCAAGAGCCCGCCAAGGGGTAGAAAAAAATTCAGGACCTTTACAGTAGTGCGAGATTTTAGAGATAATCTCAAAATAAAGCTGTATATCGCGTTTAATTTAAATTTGCGAGATCCTGTAAAAGAATATTATTTCCCTCTTCTAACAGAAGAGTGAACAGTTATAATTGTATATACTTCTTGTATTGTGCTTGAAAAGTATGATTATTTCTAGACTGCCATAGACAGTAATATACTGAAATTCTTTTGGTTGCTTCTCTAAAAGAGACATAATCACTGACTGCAGATACCATTTCCGATCAAAATCATCACTTTGTGATCCTAAATCATATTTATAAATTTTGTTTTGTTTGAAGTAGATTAATGTGTCTAAAAAATGCTTTAAAGAATCAATTGCTCGAGTATAATTGATTGGAATTCTTTTCGGGGACCGGTAAAAATTGTTGTTAAAAAAATTACAATAAATTATATATTACTTACAAACATAAAATGGAATATATTTGTTTTATAACTTTATTATCATGTTCGAAAATATTGTTACGAATTTTCGGGGCAACCCGCTGCTCTGGGGCTTAAAATGGTTTAAAATTCGTATTCTACGCTTCAAATAGATAAATTTTGCTTTTTGTTGCATCAAAATCGGCCAATTAGAACCGGAGATATGAGGTTTCGGTTTGCCATTGTTTTTCAATGGAGGTTCTAGAAAACTCGAGAAATGTTAGTCCTAGAGCTTAGATCTCTTCACTTTTGAGGAGTTATTTTTGGCGCCCAATTGGGCGATATTTCGCCAAAAGTCGCCAAGCTTGGCGACTTTTTGGTCATTTGGCGCGTTTTTCCCAATGGGGCCTGGAAGTTGTTTTTCCTGCATTAAAAACGCATAATAACCTAACATTTCTCTTCTATGACGTAATCAAAATTCACGCTTTATGTAGAACCTTCGAGAAATTGACTTTTCTGGAAACCTCTTGTACCTCCTGCGTCGGCTATTTATGGAAGCGCGCGTCGCCCCGACAGTTCAGTGTTGATCGAGCTTTGAGAGAGTGAATACGCTTGCTTTGTGAAGGAAGCTGTGTTTCGCGCTGTTTGTGAAGCTTTGAATTTAAGTGCTGTGTGTAAATTCTTCATCGCTGAGTCTTGAGAGACTGTTAGTGTTATTTCTCGTATATTTTCACTGAATTCTTGCCAGTGAAAGTGTTCTATTTTGTGTGAGAAATACAGCATTTGTGAGAGCTTCTGATCTAAGCGAACTGTTAAAAGCACATGACTGCTAGATTGTGCTTGTGAATTGTGTACAGCTGATTGTTCTATCGAAGTTCTAGAAGCAATAAAGTTTGTGTTCCATCCTGACAAGTGACTTTTTACTTGAACTTTTTACACCCACTGGACTTTAGAACGACGAACCCCATGAGTAAGCAGAGTAATTCCGCAACAATAATTTATCTATAGTAACTTAGTACTGAAAATATCTTTATATACTGTAAAATCACTTATTTTCGCGAGACTTTAATTTTCTTGACTTCCGCGAACCCGTCGTAATGGCGAAAATTAAAGCCTCGCGACACGTTTTCGGTTCAGATTTCGATTCTATTCAAAAATTCGTGAAATTTTCAACTCGCGAAATTACCGATATCTTCATTTTCGCGAAAATAAGTGATTTTACGGTGTATCAAATATCGGATATTTTTGACATTTACGAAAATATCACGATATTTAAGATCCCTGCATAAGACCCCCAAAACTTTTAAAATTAATTACGCTAATTACAGTTACTATTTTTTGTTTATATTTAGGAATTGCGTTAGTATACATTTATTTTTTAGTTTGTCCATATGTGTACAAATTTATTAAATCAATATTGTTACGAATTTTCGGGGCAACTCGCTGCTCTCGGGATTAAAATAGTTTAAAATTCGTATTCTACGCTTCAAATAGATAAATTTTTCTTTTTGTTGCATCAAAATCGGCCAATTAGAACCAGAGATATGGAGGTTTCGGTTTGCCATTGTTTTTCAATGGAGGTTCTAGAAAACTCGAGAAATATTAGTCCTAGAGCTTAGATCTCTTCACATTTGGGGTCTTATTTTTGGCGCCAAATTTGGCGGTATTTCGCCAAAAGTCGCCAAGCTTGGCGGCTTTTTGGTCATATGGCGCGATTTCCCCAATGGGGCCTGGAAGTTGTTTTTCCTGCATTAAAAACGCATAATAACCTAATATTTCTCTTCTATGACGCAATCAAAATTCACGCTTTATGTAGAACCCTCGAGAAATTGACTTTTCTGGAAAGCCGTCGCCATCGCTCGACTTTGCCAGCAAGATGGCGGACGATCGAAACGTTCATCGCGTGCTACAGATCTAGAGACCCTTTTTTGACGACAGCTGGCTTACGTCGACAGCTGGCTTACGCGACACCGGCTGTGAGCGAGCACATCCAGCTGTCGTCAAAAAAGGGTCTCTAGATCTGTGGCACGCGATGAACGTTTCGGTCGTCCGCCATCTTACTGGTTGTCAGGCTTGGCGCTGCGAACGCCTAGTTTCACCCCTCTACGCCGCATTTTTATTATTCTGCTCAGAAGAGAAGAGGAGAAGAGAAGAGAAGGTGCGAATCGGACCACACGGGTGCCGATGTTACGCCATAAGTTAAACACGCTACGTACGATAATGATGTGTTAAATTAATACGTAATCCATGATAAGTTTTTCGAACGAGAACCCTGTTGTAAATAATGTATATATAGTTTGTCTGTGTAAATAAATTATATTAGTGTAGTAAAAGGGAGTGTTAAATCAAGCTACCTATAACACAATCCGGCGACGTAAGCAAAGAACCCCGCCGCGACACTGGTAGTTAAGCCGAGCGATGGCAACGGCTGCCCTTTTTTCAGCATTGGGCAATCTATCTAGCTGTTCTCGCATTCTTCCATTTTTCAGCAGATGTCAGTGTTGTTAAAAATAATCGTGACCATTTTTTCACGGGAAATGACGTGCTCAAAAGTAAAGGATTCTCCTGGAGCTATGTCACGAGCAACTATTTTTATAGAAATTGAATCTATTCTTCGTGACTGGCAACAGTCAAAACCTCAGAGTTAGGTGTTTCCAGAGCGGGAACATTGCGCGTTAATGGATTAATAATCACCTTGCGTATTCAGAGTTACGAAAACTAAAGACCTTTCGAACTTTCGCGATTCTAAACGACTGGAAAAATCTGAATAAATTCCTATTACTTGAAGCGTAGTGACGTCAGAAGCAGCAGTTTTGATTTTGGCTAAAAGGAAGCTATTGGTTGTGCACCAAGATACGTCACAGTTAGATCGGCTTCTGCTAAGCTGACTGAAATCGGTTTCAGGATGCTAGAATTGGTTGCCGACCGAGTTGTATGGTGGGTAAAGCACCGTACTCCGGTTTCGGGTTCAACTCCCGGGGTTCGATCCCCGACTGGGCGTGGTTGTCTATGTGTCCGTCCCTACATAACGGGGTAACGTGGCCGCCCACTGGGTGCCCCCATAATAAAATGGCCACACATTCGGGCTGTTATGGCAAAAAGGCTTGTGGCCAAGTGCCTGCCCATTAGAAAAAAAAGAATTGGTTTGAGGCGAAACGAATCCTGTGTGGTGTGCCTGTTAAAATCGATGTGTGTGTGAAAAGCGTAAAAATGACAAATTGATAGGTAATTGTAGGCTACGGAGCCCAATATTCATGAGCTCCGGTTGTTTTTGCCTAATATGTAAAAATTCACTCAAAAAAAAGAAGTACCGGAAAGAAGCTCCGGCCAAAATTAAGCCCTTCCCTAAGCCCTTGCGCCGTTTTGCCTTAACACCACACAGCACAATTAATTGGTTAATTAGAGAGCGAGTAACGAATTTTCAAGTTTCCCATTGAAATCGTCATGAATTAATATTACCATATTGGGCATTTTTTTTTTATTTTCTGCGACAAAATTAAAAATGTCATCTGGCTGGGTTTGTTTTTCAAAAGATTTTTTCCCACCCTATTTAGCGATTGACCTCAAAAGTAAACCAATATCGGCGACTTTTGGCGCAACTTTTGAGCGAAATATTTCATAATAAGTATTGTGCTTTAAATGGTATAGTATTGTACTTTAAATGGCTTTAGTATGGTATAGTATGGTATAGTATGGCTTTAAATGTCCTTTAAATGGATAGTATTGTGCTTTAAATGGATGCCTGTCTCTGAACCGCCATTGAACATTATGTGTTGGAATTATTTTGAGTGCTCCCGTAGTAGAACTAATAATGATACAAACACTATTTTCGACAAAAAACTTTTTATCTTGTGAACCTTAGTTACATGCATCCGTTTTGTTTCATTTCCAATAGCCAAACATCTCTAAAATGCACTTTAAAGAACGATTGCCTGTAAAGGTAAAGCTTAATGCGTTGGAAATCTTTTGACCTGTCCTGTAGAAAAACTATGAGTGCTACGTGTACCCTTTTCGATAGGGTACGTGATAGAGTAGATAGGAATAACAGGTATAAAGTTCGTAGAAAAAGGTGCGCATTTACGGGAGTACGGACGGACGGACAGACAGACAAACAAAAATCATAAACACTTTTCAACCTTGTTGAAAACTGCTAAAAAGCAGTATGTTTGAGATTTACCAATGCTTTTTCACGGCGTACGAATGCAGACGACGATGATTCTTGCAAAAATACTGAAATGACAAGAAATTATACCACACAACTTTTGGGACTACAGGAACTAGAGACGTACTACAGGAACTACAGAGGAACTATAGGACTGCACGACTACAGAAGGGACTACAAAAGAACTCCTGAATAAAACTGAACTAAACTAAACAACTATAACCACTTTCATTTTTTATAAAGAAATTCACATACTTTGCCGCACCTAGATCTGCTTTGAATGATTTAGATTTTTTCATATGCAATATATTACGGGTATCAAATGTTGCAAATTTTAATTTTACATTAGGCAAAAAGAGTAGAGAAATCTATATAAATAAAATTAGACTTTTGTCTGTACATTTCTTGGAATTCAAAAATTTTGCGATTTCTATTCGTTTCAAGCACCCGGGAATCCGATGCGACCCTCAAAAAAAAGTTTATCTGTCTGTCATTCTGTCGTTCTGTCATTCTGTCAGTGACGCTTTTTCTGTTTAAGCATCACGTAAAAACGGCTGAAGCGAATGATATGAAATTGGGTGTCATGATAGGTGGTCACTCAACTTAAAACATAGGCGTCGAATTTTAAAAAAATCTTGATTGGATTTTGAGATTTTGCGAAAATCCTGTCGAACTGCGTAAATTTGTGTTCGAGCATCACGTAAATAATATGAGAAATATAATGAAATTTTTGTTTTTCACCAGAAATGTATTACGAACTGCATTATTATTTAAATATATTTTTATTTTATTTGCAAATGGCCAAGCTTTAGAAAAAGTTTATTGTTATTGCATACGAAATATGCTTTTAATGGTTGCCTCTTATGAAACCATTCAAATATTCATATATTTTTGTTGAAGCCTATTATGTATAGTCTATTTAGAGCATGTCTCCATTTTGAATGATTTAGATTTTTTCATATGCAATATATTACGGGTATCAAATGTTGCAAATTTTAATTTTACATTAGGCAAAAAGAGTAGAGAAATCTATATAAATAAAATTAGACTTTTGTCTGTACATTTCTTGGAATTCAAAAAATTTTGCGATTTCTATTCGTTTTCAAGCACCCGGGAATCCGATGCGACCCTCAAAAAAAGTTTATCTGTCTGTCATTCTGTCGTTCTGTCATTCTGTCAGTGACGCTTTTTCTGTTTAAGCATCACGTAAAAACGGCTGAAGCGAATGATATGAAATTGGGTGTCATGATAGGTGGTCACTCAACTTAAAACATAGGCGTCGAATTTTAAAAAAATCTTGATTGGATTTTGAGATTTTGCGAAAATCCTGTCGAACTGCGTAAATTTGTGTTCGAGCATCACGTAAATAATATGAGAAATATAATGAAATTTTTGTTTTTCACCAGAAATGTATTACGAACTGCATTATTATTTAAATATATTTTTATTTTATTTGCAAATGGCCAAGCTTTAGAAAAAGTTTATTGTTATTGCATACGAAATATGCTTTTAATGGTTGCCTCTTATGAAACCATTCAAATATTCATATATTTTTGTTGAAGCCTATTATGTATAGTCTATTTAGAGCATGTCTCCATTTTGAATGATTTAGATTTTTTCATATGCAATATATTACGGGTATCAAATGTTGCAAATTTTAATTTTACATTAGGCAAAAAGAGTAGAGAAATCTATATAAATAAAATTAGACTTTTGTCTGTACATTTCTTGGAATTCAAAAATTTTGCGATTTCTATTCGTTTCAAGCACCCGGGAATCCGATGCGACCCTCAAAAAAAAGTTTATCTGTCTGTCATTCTGTCGTTCTGTCATTCTGTCAGTGACGCTTTTTCTGTTTAAGCATCACGTAAAAACGGCTGAAGCGAATGATATGAAATTGGGTGTCATGATAGGTGGTCACTCAACTTAAAACATAGGCGTCGAATTTTAAAAAAATCTTGATTGGATTTTGAGATTTTGCGAAAATCCTGTCGAACTGCGTAAATTTGTGTTCGAGCATCACGTAAATAATATGAGAAATATAATGAAATTTTTGTTTTTTCACCAGAAATGTATTACGAACTGCATTATTATTTAAATATATTTTTATTTTATTTGCAAATGGCCAAGCTTTAGAAAAAGTTTATTGTTATTGCATACGAAATATGCTTTTAATGGTTGCCTCTTATGAAACCACTGTCAAATATTCATATATTTATTGTTGACGCCTATTA
>JAWZYV010018624.1:0-49081 GCA_038373885.1 Cheiracanthium punctorium
ACAGAAAAATAAAATGTTGTAGGCAAACTAGAGAACAATTATTATTCGATACTTCGAACAATTCGACATGATAATGATGACGAACAATACTATTATTAATAATTTTCTAAAAAAATCTTCATAAATTAAAAATGTATTTCCATGATTATAAACATACAAAAAATATTAACCTAAACCAGTTAAAATTTTAAAACTGTGGCGGCCGCCGCGCCAGCGATCGGTGCGTTCCCGAGCACCAATCTGAACCTTCAGCGGCCACCACATCGAACAAGCTTCCGCGCATCTCTTCGCGCATCCTGTGAGGAGCGCTAGCGGCTACTCCCACGATAGCAGAGCCAGGGAATCTGGCAACGCTGATGTGCGGTCCGGGAGTATAAAAGAGTGTTCACGCATGGTTCGCAGCTGTATTATTATTATCGCGTTGCTGTTGTTGCTACCAGAACTCTATGCTAATTGTACCGCTAGATGTAAATTGACCGTATCGTGCAGAGCTTGCATGCTCGACTTAAGTCTGAATAAAATGTTGTTAAGTTTTTCTAGATGGTATTTGTATTCAACGGATGTTACACTCGACATAGTCTTAATTTTTATCTATTGTAAGGAGCTGATAGCACGCTCCTCCACGTTGGTGACTTCTGGACATTTTGTATACGCAATCCTGCAATCCGAGTTCATCCAAGATTTATGGAGCCTCAAGACATTTCTTGTCATCAATTCGTAACATCCAGCATTAGTGTTGTGCATTCCAGTATCAATTTCCATTTAGTGAAGAT
This sequence comes from Cheiracanthium punctorium, assembly GCA_038373885.1. Classification (NCBI taxonomy): domain Eukaryota; kingdom Metazoa; phylum Arthropoda; class Arachnida; order Araneae; family Cheiracanthiidae; genus Cheiracanthium; species Cheiracanthium punctorium. Next base: position 774 of record JAWZYV010018624.1, read on the forward strand.
TATTTTTTCCTTCTTCCGGCGGTATTGGGTGAAATATTGCTTGCCAGGTGGTTGACAAAATTCCTCATCGCCGCGTGTAATCGCAAGTGTTTTAATGCAGTACGGAATCTCAAGTGTTTATTTTTTCAAATCATCAAGAGTGTGCTTGTCAAGGCGTATGTAATCTGCACTGTGTTTTCTTCCGTTCGTGTGCATTCTAAAGTGTGCTTACACTTTGTGTATGTTGCAAGTGCCGCTTCGTCTAAAGCCGGATTCATATTGGCCGTACCGCACCGCTAAGACGCCGCAATGACCTCACGTGGCGGAGCAACGCGGCGAGCGCAGAGGGTTTGCGCATTATCTGGCGAGAACAGATATTTCGCAGCGACCGCAAAGCTACAGCCAATTACAGAAGAGCTTTTATAGCTTCTGCCAATTACAGAAGAGCATTGGTGTATTTACTTGCGGCACCGCAAGCTCGCCGCGAGGACAGCCAACGGTCCAAAACAGCGAAACAGTACGACATGATTGCGGTGCGGCGCGGCAGATATGAATCCACCTTTAGTGCACGTGCTTACCCCCAAATGCATTTTTTTACACGTGCGCAAGCACTAGTGATACCGTGCGTAAGTGCGTGCAAGTGATGCTGTGTTCATGTGTTTTTTCCTGCCCGCAAGTCGTGTTCTTTTGTAGTGGGCTGTGTCAGCGCAACTCAAGTTGGATATAAACATTTTGTCGCTTCAAGGTGTTATAGCCAACCCCGGGTGAGTCGTTTCCAATTTATTTATTTTTCTTTCTCTTTTATTGCGCTGCTTGTATTTGATACCCCTCGTGTTGTTTTGACATGTCTCTGCCTTGTGAAAATGCCAGTACCGGCGATGGCACGCCCGGCCTTACCCAGTTAGCACGTGTTTCTGTTAAACTAAAGCCGGATTCATACTGGCCGTACCGCACAGCTAAGACGCCGCAATGACGTCTCGTGGCGGAGAGCGCCGAGGGTTTGCGCATTATCTGGCAAGAACAGATATTCCGCAGCGACCGCAAAGCTACAGCCAATTACAGAAGAGCTTTTACAGCTATAGCCAATTACAGAAGAGCATTGGTGTATTTACTTGCGGCACCGCAAGCTCGCCGCGCGGACAGCCAACGGTCCAAAACGGCGAAACAGTACGACATGGTTGCGGTGCGGCACGGCAGATATGAATCCACCTTTAGGTGACCATACGTCCTCGAAATTCGAGGACAGTCCTCAAATTAAAATTTTTTTTTTTCATTTTGTCCCCAAATTTAAAGATTTGTACATTTTCCCCTGAAAGTTTCCGTTTAGTTTATTTCTTTCAGAAAAAACTGAAGAAATAAGAAAAATTAAGCAACTAAAAACGCCATTTACGGAGAGAAACAATGAAATTCGATCTCTGACAACGTTTGTTGTCATTGTGTGTGTAGCGTGTACAGACATTCAATTTATCCGACTATGAGCCAAATTTCCCCTTTCAGTTTTGTTAATGATTAATCACCTTTCATGAAGAACCATGCTTTAAATATGAAATTTACGTACGAAAAACTTTTTTTGGAGGGTGTACATGGTAATATGTTATGTCCTCGAAAATATTTTATAGTGTCCCCAAGTTTTGTTTAGATTCGAGGACAATGCTTGATTTGTCCCCAAATTACCGTTTAGAAATGTGGTCGCCTTAAGGTGGATTCATATCTGCCGCGCCGCACCGCAACCATGCCGTACTGTTTCGCCATTTTGGACCGTTGGCTGTCCGCGCGGCGAGCTTGCGGTGCCTCAAGTAAATACACCAATGCTCTTCTGTAATTGGCTGTAGCTGTAAAAGCTCTTCTGTAATTGGCTGTAGCTTTTTGGTCGCTGTGGAATATCTGTTCTCGCCAGATAATGCGCAAACCCTCGGCGCTCGCCGCGTTGCTTCGCCACGTGACGTCATTGCGGCGTCTTAGTGGTGCGGTACGGACAGTATGAATCCGGCTTTATGTTAAACCTCCCCCATTTTGTCGTACCGAACCCTCGCTATGGTTTATCCAACTAGATGCTCAATTTAAATTAGGCGGAATCACCGCCGATGACACCCAATTTTACACGGCGATCTCCGCTTTGGAATCGGAAGTGTTACAATCGGTACGAGAGCTTGTCCTTAATCCCCCACCTACCGACAAATACAAGTCTCTTAAAGCCAAATTAATTGCCGTATACGCGGAGTCGGAGACTGTAAAAATTAAACACTTGCTCCAAGATCTGCAACTTGGCGATATGAAGCCTTCCCAGCTGCTGTCTAAGATGTCGCCGATAAAATTCACGAGTTAGCTACTCCGGTGCACGTACACGAGTTGCAGGCTCCAGGTCCCAGTATTGCAACATTACAAGCGCAAATAGGCCAGCTTACAAAGCAAGTTGCTCATTTATGCTCTGTGCAACAGCAGCAGCCGCAGCGGGATCGACCTTCTTTCCGTCAGCGGTCCAGGTCTCGAAGTAACTCAAAAAAGCGATACAAAGACCCCCCCGGCAGATGTTTGTTTTTACCATCATAACTTCGGTGCAAAGGCCCGGAAATGTACCCCTCCCTGTAATTTTAACGATTCGGAAAACTTAATCGGCCATCGCTCGAAGCCGTGAGCGAGTGCGGCCGATCCATTGCGCGCCTCTTTGTCGTTGATAAAACCTCTGGCCTGAAATTTTTAGTTGACACCGGGGCTGACGTATCTGTCGTTCCTCCGCTGTCCCATGAGCGAAAAGGGTCCGCCAGCAAACTCGAGCTGTTCGCCGCAAACGGTTCCCCCATCAAAACCTTTGGTGAACGTCTGTTACAGGTCGATTTGGGCTTACGGAGAAAATTCCAATGAACTTTCATTATTGCGTCGGTGTCACACCCTATTATCGGTACAGATTTTCTGCATAGATTTGCACTGTTGGTCGACATTAAAAATCGTCGCCTTGTGGACATTGTGACAAACCTCACATACCCAGGTTTTTTTCGTAACAGCGCGAATTTCGACGTCAAACTTATTTCTGGAGCTACTCCGTATCATGAGCTGCTTAGGAAATTTCCTTTGATAACACGTCCTGTTATGGGCCACAGCCAACCTAAACACAATGTTACTCAACACATTGAGACGACGGGACAGCCAATTTGCTCTAAGCCGAGGCTTCTCCCTCCTGACAAGCTGAAAGCCGCGAAAGATGAGTTTTCTTATTTGCTCGAGCAGGGCCATTGTCGCCCCTCGAAAAGTCCATGGGCCAGCCCACTCCACTTAGTTAAAAGCGCAATGGCGACTGGCGCCCGTGTGGTGATTACCGTCGTTTAAACGCTGTCACCGTGCCAGATCGGTACCCTGTCCCTCACATTCAGGACTGTATGCAGGTGTTGGACGGTAAAACTATATTTTCTACTCTTGATCTCGAGCGGGCATACCATCAAATCCCAATCAACCCTACCGATATTCTGAAGACTGCCGTAACAACACCCTTTGGTCTCTTCGAATTCCCCGTAATGACTTTTGGCCTCTGCAACGTGGCGCAGACCTTTCAACGCTTCATCCATCAGGTTTTAATCGGGTTAGATTTCTGCGTGCCGTATTTTGATGACATCTTAGTCGCATCGGCTTCGGAGCAAGAGCACTTGACTCACCTTCGCGCGGTGTTTGAACGGTTCCAGGAATACGGCGTTAGTCTTAACCCATCTAAATGCGTTTTCGGTCAACCCAAAGTATCTTTCCTTGGCCACGAAATTTCAGCCGACGGCGTTCGACCTCTCATGGATAGAGTTGGCGCTGTACGAGATATCCCCGAACCGACTACAATTCAGGAGAAGCGTCGATTCCTCGCTATGCTGAATTTTTACCGTCGTTTTCTTCCGCACGCTGCTACCACTCAAGCTCCTCTAAATGCCTGTTTGATATGCAGTAAAAAGAAAGACAAGCGTCCTATTGCTTGGACTTCCGAAGTGCGCGAAGCATTTCAAAAATGCAAAAGTGACTTAATTTCTGCCACCGTCCTGCAATATCCGTCGGCGTCTAAGCCCCTTTCCCTTATGGTAGATGCGTCCAGCTCTGCTTTAGGAGCAGTTTTGCAGCAAAACGATCAGGGCACCTGGAAGCCTCTCGCTTACTTTTCCAAAAAACTTTCCTCAACCCAGACGCTTTACAGTACGTACGACCGCGAACTTTTGGCGATCTACGCCGCCATCAAATACTTTCGTCACTTCCTGTAAGGACGTAACTTTACTATTTTTACAGATCACAAACCCCTAATCTTTGCGTTTAAACAGCGGTCCGACAAAGCATCCCCTCGCCAGCTGAGACACCTCGATTTTATCAGCCAATTTACGACAGATATTCGCCATATTGATGGTACCGAAAATGTCGTCGCCGATGCTCTGTCCCGCATAGAGGAAATTTCGATGCCCTCGTCAACCGATTTCATAGCTCTGGCAAACGAACAGAAACAGGATTCGGAGCTTCAAGCCTTCCTACAAAATACAACCGGTAGTAGTCTGAATCTCCAGCCCATGCAGCTCGCCCCTGATACATCACTTTATTGTGATATTCAGGGGAGTAAGATCAGACCTACGTTCCCGCGAGGTTCCGGCGTGCCATCTTCAATAACTTGCATCGTCTGTCTCATCCTGGGATAAAAGCTTCAAGGAAGTTAGTGCAACAGTGTTTTGTGTGGCCAGAAATGTTAAAAGACATTGGCGAGTGGACACGTGCATGCATTGAGTGCCAGAAATCAAAAATCCATAGGCACACTCACAGCCCACTACAAAGATTTGAGTTGCCAAATTACTGCTTTCAACAAGTGCATATCGACTTAGTTGGACCTCTACCTCCATCTAAAGGATTTTCTTATTTGCTCACTTGCATCGATCGTTTCTCACGCCGGCCCGAGGTAATTCCCATAGTAGACATTTCTGCCGACACTGTTGCCAAACAATTTTATAGCTTGTGGATTGCGCGTTTTGGAGTTCCGGAGCGAATCACCACCGACCAAGGTCGTCAGTTCGAGTCCTTGCTTTTCACGACGTTAACCAAGCTCCTGGGCACTCACAGAGTGCGCACTAGCCCGTATCATCCGCGCTCTAACGGCATTGTCGAAAATTTTCATCGCTCATTGAAGCAGTCATTACGATGTCATACTTCGATTCAATGGACCGACGTTCTCCCCACAGTCTTACTTGGTCTGCGCTCCGCCATTAAAGAGCATATCGGTGCTTCTGCTGCCGAATTGGTGTACGGCACCAGTCTCCGTCTGCCCGGAGAATTCATGCAAGCGGACAGTTCACCCACATCCTGTGCCGACCAGCAAACATTCGTGCAAAAGTTAAAAAACTACATGTTAGCTGTTCGCCCCGTACCCACCAGCGCCCATTGCTCAAAAACTGTGTTTGTGAATAAAGACTTGCAGAACTCTTCGCATGTGTTCCTGCGATATGATACGTCAAGGACTGCTTTCGCACCCACGTATACCGGACCCCACAAAGTCCTCGAACGAAATGTAAACACTTTTAAAATTTTGGTAAACAACAAGGAGTCTGTTATAAACATTGACCGCCTCAAACCCGCATTTATCTGGGCTCCTGAACGTACGAACAATGCTTCACCGGCCGACCGTAAAGAATGTCCATCAGGAACAGTGTCAACGTTCATATCCTCCGTAACTGCACCTCCGACTGTGACCAAACCAGCATCCTGCATCACGTCACCTCCGGCTGTTACTACACGTTCCATAGATATAGGAATAACTAGATCACGCATCCGTATACTAGTAAGAGGTTTTTCTTGTTGCCAAATATCTTCGGTGGCATCGCCCATGATAGTGGCAGAAAGCAGTGTCTTGATCATGGTTTATGGTTATTTTCGCCACTAGTCCAGCATCTTATTTATTTATTTATTTTTAATTAACTTTAAGCATTATCATGCCCAAATCGTGCTGTGCGTATAATTGCACCAACAGGTTTAGGAAAGGATCTGGAATATCTTTTCACAGGTAATAAATGCTTGAAATTGGTGGTATTGAAAATCAAATACCAATTGATGTTCAATAACAGTAGTATTTTTAAATTTCCTATTTACCTATGCTTTTCGTTCACTTTGTAAAGTAATTGAAGGAGATATTGCACATCCTTCTTGAATTAAAGTAGACATTGCTTAATTCATGTTTCTATATAAATATAATCCTAAAACATTTGACCGTACGATATATATATATACTTATTTTTAAATTGTATACTTGGCACTTAAACTATAAAAAAGAGATAAATAAAGCATCGTAATTTACTTTTTACGAATAATTATTAATCATATTTTACAGGAAATGATTAATTTTTCTATCATTTTTCAAAAATAACTCTTGAATTGGGGATATTGAATTTATCTTATTTATTCTAACTAGATTTTCCACATTTGAGCATTTTTTAACGACTTTTAAAATTACTGGGAAGAAGATCTCTTTTCGTATAGCTATCTCTCTCATTTTGGGAGAATATTTACTAATAGAGATTTCCCTTCAATATCTATATCTCAAAGCATGATTGAAGCAAATAAGTATATTTAGTTCTTCAATTTTTAGGCCTATTTGCTGTGAAAAAAGGTACTGAATGTCACAAAAATACTAACTTTCAAATGAAGAGGTTTTAACAGCTACATTTTTTAGGGTGACAACAGAGCCTGGAATTGAGGGAATTATCAGGAAATTAGGGAAATTAAGATCATCATCTGCTATATGGTCATGGGAACTGCACAAAAAATATCATCAAAAATCGTTCATCTATATAAATATTTTATCAATATGTTATTTGAAAAATATTGGTCATAATTTGCATCAGCAAAAATTGTTTTCAAGTATATATACAATTGGGGAATTTTTTTTTATAAAACCTGAATTATCAAGGATATTTTTTTCTTAATTCTTGTAGCCACCATGCTTTTCAAAATTATAAAAGTGCCGTTGATATTTTTTAGGACTGAATTAAACAAACATCTTTAACAATTTATTTTAATGTACAATAAGCAAATGAAGTAAAATGTTAGACTGCGGACTCGAGTACATATTCAAATGGTTATTGGCACCTGAGGCAATCCATAATTTTGCCATCCCTCTCATTCTTTCATTCAGAGTTTTGACATTGGAATTTGTTAATGTTGCTTTCCTATTTTAGTTTTTAGCTTTGATTTTTTTAAAAGTATCAGGAAGAATACCTAAAAATATGCTATACATAGTAAGCCTTCTTCGAACATGTACTGTTATTAAATTGAGAGTTAACAAGATTTTTAAAAATATTTTAGTACGGCTTCAACTTGGTGGAGAATTATCTCGCTTGAATTCCAGCATAAAATAATGCTTTATTCCTGATATTTATCCCTGCTTTATTTCTTAGATACTGCAAATTTGATATCGAAATTACAATAAAATATTGTTCTAGTGAACTTTACAAATATTTCAGATAAACAAAAATTTGGTATGAGATCATCATTTACCTATTATTACAATTTTAAGCTATTTTTGTCAGAAAAGGATGTAAAAATAATGAACTTTTGTGTATTTGGGATTCTGAGAAATAAACGTGTGTGTTTCTCTGTAGGAAACAGGGAGACGCATGAAATAAATATGTATTAAATGCATGCATTTTCACATACCTTCTCCCATCAAGCTTTTTGAAAAAATATTTCTTCAAATTTAGCCGAGAGTATGGTAAAATTAAAGAATGGAAAATGTTTTTATTCAAAACAATGAGTCTTGGTATATTTTAAACAAAGAATAATAATCTATTGAAAATATATTAACTGTATTGAAATAATCTATATTTACTATGTTAGTTATGAGAAATGTGTGAAAAACATGCACCCCAGAAAAAAAATGGGGGGGGGGGGGTATTTAAAAAATCCCAAATATTAATATTAGCTAAACATGTTTTTACCTGTACAAAGTTGTGGATGTACATAAGCGAAAATGCACTGTTCTAGAAAGGCAATTTTTAGAAAACTGATGTTTACATTTAGGGTTCCAAGTTTATTACATTGTAATATTTTTAGAATGTAACATTATAACTTTTTGGAAATCGGTTTGTTTTTAATATATAAAGGACGTGTAAAAAACACGTTTTGGACTCCCACTTCAAAAGGGATAAAATTTCCTAAGTATAACCTTTTTGCTTAAAAAAAAAAAAAAAAAAAAAAAAAAAGTAGAAGAAGGCGTATTTGAATCCCAAGAACGTTAGAAATACATTTACGAGGAAAAGGAAGATCCAAACTCAATCACCAAACTATGCCACAATATTATGATTTTCTTAAAATGTAACAAGAAGCACAATCCCCCCCCCTTGATATGAACGTAGTTTTCTCTTACGAGATCTATGACACCTCGGTCTTTTACCCTAGTACTTCCAATACACAATTGATACTTAATTTCAGTTCACATCTTTGTTCAGAAAAGTTTCTGTTTTCCTTGTGTGCAAAAATAAACATTTAATCGATTATTTTAATGTGTTACATTTTTAGACCATCTAACAGCAAAAATAAACTAAAAATAGCTAGCAAAATATCATAACAAAATGTTTTTTCTTTGAATTTGGTTCTGAACGAATCATCAATTCTGTATTTAAATGTAAATTAATGCTGTTGCATAGCAGTCGTAAGCAGCGACGTTTTCGTCTTTCTGCCACTATCGTTTCGTCTGCTCCGGAAGTGCACTGGCAACAAGTTTCCTCCCCTTGTGCGCAATCTAGTTCACTATTCCTATATCTATGACACATTCTGGTCGGAGAGTGCGTTTCAATCCAAAATATTTGTGAAAGTTTCGTGGTCACTGGAGGGGAGTACTGTGGCGGCCGCCGCGCCAGCGATCGGTGCGTTCCCGAGCACCAATCTGAACCTTCAGCGGCCACCACATCGAACGAGCTTCCGCGCATCTCTTCGCGCATCCTGTGAGGAGCGCTAGCGGCTACTCCCACGATAGCAGAACCAGGGAATCTGGCAACGTTGATGTGCGGTCCGGGAGTATAAAAGAAAGTGTGTTCACGCATGGTTCGCAGCTGTATTATTATTATCGCGTTGCTGTTGTTGCTACCAGAACTCTATGCTAATTGTACCTCTGGATGTAAATTGGCCGTATCGTGCAGAGCTTGCATGCTCGACTTAAGTCTGAATAAAATGTTGTTAAGTTTTTACTAGATGGTATTTGTATTCAACGGATGTTACACTCGACATATTCTTAATTTTTATCTATTGTAAGGAGCTGATAGCACGCTCCTCCACGAAATATTAACCTACAATACTGTTGGGGAAAAAAATTAAGACACAGCCTGTTGTCCGTTGCAGCTCAAACATAAATAAATAAACAGTTAGTCGTCGCCATTAAGTTAAAAGTTTTTTCCAGAGAAAGATGCGATTTTTTTATTGGTTAACAGCGACTTTCTACGTCACCGGAAGTTGCGTTTTCACTCTGTGGCGATAAAGTTTCGATCTAGCAAACCTGTAAGTTCGATCGCCTATTTTGTTTCACTTTGAATACACTTTTGCGATCGCTTGTAAAAGCGATCGAACTTCCAGAGAGAAAACGATCGTTTTGGAGACGACCGATCGCGTTTCGTTTGAATCGGGCACTTAAAAGGGGCCTCTTCAGGAGCCGATTTGTTGATTTGGGTGCCCTGGTCAGAAGCTTCATTGGGGCTCCCCTCTTAGGAAAAGTTTTTCAAAATTTACAAATTTTTAAAGAACAATTTGGGGGCCCGGACGCTTGCCCCGAATGCTCTCCCGGAAAACAGGCCCCGCCTCTTAAAGAGGAATTTAGAGAGAATAGAATATTATAATATGTAATATTTGAAAATTATAGGCTTACGAGCCTAAAAATCACATTTAACTATTTTAGAGATTTGGAGGGCCCTGACTTTTCGGGGGCCCCCTTGCGTCGCGGGGTTTCTGGGATCCTCCACTGCGTAAGATTGCTGGAAAATAAATAATCAAATTACTCTTATTATAAAGTTGTATATCCAGTTTTGAATGCCTCACCGGGGCCCCTTTGGGCCGGGGGCCCTCGGCGATCGCTGACCAACCGACCTGGCCAGTCCGGGCCTGTTTCGTCATCAAGATAAGTTTTAGCAAAGGTGCTGTCTTGATCGGCAGCCGTTCCACCCTGCGCCGACTCCTCTAAATACGCATGCGCTTTTACCGCAGGTGGATGCGTTCTATCTGCTTTGCCTTGCAAGTTGCAGTTTCCGTTGCGGTGGGAACTCAAACCAACCAATGTGTTTGTTTTGATTCGCGTCCCGATCTGCTGTGCCACTTTCCTCGGTTCTCAGTTGTCTGTCTTTTATAATAATTGCAGTGGATATTGAGAAGGGCATTTCGATATGTTGTAATGTATGCGATAAAACTTTTGCTAAAAATTGCAATTTATATAAGCACATGCGAAACGTACAGAATTAGCTGCCAACTCTTCATCATTTACAAGAAACTACCAATTGAATTTTTATACAGTTTTCGAAGAGTTGATTTTTTACTAAATAAAAATTTGGAAAAAAAAAATTGTGGCCTTAGAAATGGGTGGGTGCAGGGCAAGTGCCCCGGTTGCCCTGCTGATAAGCAGCTCTGCAGCTTTAAACTTCTTTCTTTTTCTTTTTTTAGGGAACTTCGAGAATAATCCTATTTTAATTATTTAAGTTCTCGTAATGTATTTCAATGGGAAAAACCCGATTTTCAACATTCAAAAAAAGTATTAAATTTCATTTTTTGGATGATTGTAATGGATGGAATTTGTTTATCAGACCTTCGACTTTTGTGTCCCAGGTGGCGTTTAATATTTTAAAAAGCTTAACATATAATTTTTTAATGATATTTCAAGCGACTTTTTCCGCTGGTACTGCGTTCGGAAAGACAACATTATGTACGGGAATGAACACAACGTTTGTTTTAAGATTCGGCAGGTTATTCGGATTACTGTTTGTTTACAAATATCATTGTTGTACATGCAAAATTTTCTTACGTTTTAAGATTTATGCAAGAATAAAGTTTTGTTTTTGAATTATAATTCATCGGATATTCTGTATGCCCTAGAGAACATCAAATTCCATTAATATTTATATTAAAGAAGTGTTTATTTAAATTCCGATTACGATATATTCAGATTGTTTTTTTTTCTTTTATAAAAAATAAATGTACTGCTTGTTATTATTTATCATAGTGTTCTTTTAAATATGTAAATGCCTGTAAAATAAGACCAGTTATCCCATTAATAAAAAGTGCAACATATGCATCGCATAACATATTTATACATGTAATTAATCTAATATGTATGAATATGAATTAAAAAAATAATCCAATAAATCAACTAAATTAAAGACGTAGACCGATTAATGTAATCTTTACTTAGTTGCATAATTATTTAAATTGACAGTAAACATGAGTGCAAAATGTAAATTTATAATTCCATAAAGCTTCTGCCTTTTTATTATAAGATGGAAAACATTTCTGCTTCGCAATGTTAGCTCATAAAACTGTACTAAACAATTCTACAATTACATTTTTGAATTTTGTTTCAAGTTAGAATCAGAACAGAAATCAAAAGTTGGAACTCTGACCCTGTATTTCTTTTTTCTGTGTGAATTTTTACATATTAGGCAAAACCCAGCAAAGCTCATGAATACTTTGCTCCGAAGCCCAACACTAGTATACATTAATTCATAAATTTTCCCCTTTTCAAGCACAAACTGATTTTAGCAGACAAGACAAATCATATTCGCTTCACCTCGACCAGATTTGAGAGTCCTGAGACCACCAGAATTTGGGTGTTTTCTGTATAATGTTTATATTTCTTCCTGCTAATTTCCGACTATTTAATTTTATATCACTGTTCTGTGAAATAATTATTATATGGGAAAATCTTTAAATTATCGTTATTTTAATTAAATGTGCTACCAACCCCATATTGCAGGGATTTGCAGTTCGCTACTGAGTATTAACATAAGAATATTAAGGCTCCGGCACCTTTTTTTGCTAGAAATTGCCACTAGCCCTGGAGCAATTAAATGTTTTCTCATTGAAAAATTTCTTTCATTAATTTCCAAAAAGTTACACTTTTTGTATATAACCCGCATACAAAAATATCCCCAATCGGTAAAATGTGCTCCATATTCTGATGAGGTGATGCACAAATTTGAGAATTATATCCTGAAAAGTGTCAAAGTTATGAAGATAATGAGTACTGACTTAAACCAATTTTCAGTAGCTCTTGAAAGGAAAAAATCACAATCACATTTTAAGGGTCATACAGATATTATGAAAGAATATTTTACATTCAAATTCAAGTATAGACCCCAGTCACCTTTGTTTATAGATATCCCTTAAGACGTTATATGATGAAAGGCTGAAATTTTGTACATCACCTCATTTTTGCATGGGGTATATTTTATTTTCTAGGAATTTTTTCGTAAGGTAGTTCTAAGAAATTTTAAAAAGTGTAACTCTGTGAAAATTAACAAGAGGAATTTTCTCTTAACATAGTCTTTTTTTTTAACCTTATTTTAAACATTTATTCAATTCACACTGCCTAATTATCTTTAATAGATAAAGAATTAAAGCATGTTATCACTTTCTAGGGGCACTGTACGTGTGTGTCTATACAATCTATAAACACTAATATTTTTACTTCCTTGTCTGACGTACAAAGAAATAATGTGATCGCAAAAAGAATTCGGTATCCAGATTTTGACTACCTCTAAATTTACTGAGTTTTTGCTTGACATCTCATTGTACACATGTATGTATGTTCATATAAATTCATGTACGAGCATTCTGACTGACAGCTAGACCATTTTGATCAGTGTTTCCTGGCGCCTGTACGTACGTGTGTATGTAGGTAACTCACATATCTTAAAAACTATGAGTCGTACAATGTTGAAATTTTATATTTAGGATTGTTGTAACATCTACATCCATACATTATGCTTTATGGGCAGAAATTCATTAAAGTGTAATTTAGAGATATTAAGTTATTTCAAATGAATCAAAAGTGATATATGTTGTTAAGGATTAAAAATGAATCTTGCCATCAAAAATGGTATCTTTATCATTTACAGTTCTACAGGAGCACTCAGAAAAATTCCAACAAATTACAGCCAATGGCAGTTTTAGAAACATTCATTCATTTCAAGCAGAATAACATCTAACCATATGGTTGGATAATGATCCGGTGACGTTCAGCCACCTCCCTCAAAAACTGCATTAAAAGTCACCAAACTTGGCAACTTTTGGTGTATATATGCATATATTTAATTTGCATATCTCAAAAACTATTAGTAGTAGATTGCTGAGATTTTATATATAAGATTGTTGTAACATCTAGTTGTACACCTAGATTTTTTATTCCAATCTACTGGAGAGTTTATTTACAGGACAACCCAAGAGAATTTTGGTACGTGCATGTATCCTTGCAGTCTGCCAAGACGAGTGATTTTTCGCTTTGATAAATCCAGGTTGCATGAAATCATGATGGTTCCGAATACAATTGGCTACAGTTTGCCCGCAAATTTTCCGAAAAAATAATATGGCACGAATGTCTACGTCCAGAATTCCAATACATTAATGTCTATAGACATCTTCAAATAGTGACGTAGCCAGAAATTTTTCATGGGAGGGGTTACTATTGTAACTCACATATATGTATACATGTGTGTGGTGAGGGAGTGAAGAATATACATTTTGTATTGAAAAATTTCAGGGTGTGTGCGTGTGTTGTGATCCCTTGTTCCCCCCCCCCGGCTACGCCACTGTCTTCAATATATTATGTAGTCGTTTATCGTTTGGTCCATGCACAGAATCTCGCTATTTGTCATCCACCGCGTTTATCATCCAAAATATCGCTAATTTAACACCAAAAATAATTATTCATTTTGCATGACTAAAACTTTTAATCGTAGAATGTTGAAATTTTGTATTTAGAACTATTATAACATCTAACTGTGCTTTTGATTGCTGTGGACTGAGTAATTTATTTACAGGGTCACCCAAAAGACTTAAAATATATTAAGGGTCTATAGATACCTTCATTTCATTAAAAATCTGTGATGAATAACTGTTTCAGGTGTGACTGAAATCTCGCTATCGCAAGCTTATTGGCTTTTGTCAATTTATTGCCCAATCAAGTGAAAAAAATCTTTAAAATTGAACTCAGCTTGGCGGTAAACTTTAGAATTGCAGTATTTTGTCTCTTTCAAATGAAATAAGTTTAGATGAAGTGCCCTGAAAATATTTCTGGTTTAATAGAGGTACAAGGAAGTGATGTGGTGTCCATATCAGATTTATTAGTTCAATGATTCGATTAAAAAAAAACAAAAAAAAAACCAATCATAATAAAAGTAGTATATAGATTTTTACAGTTATATTCTTCCAATATGATTGTATGTAAGAGAATTTTTTTTCAACATCGTAAATTACAGTGTTACTTGAAAATATGTTTTCACATAATTTACACAGGAACCAGACTACATGCAAGCGATAAATATTAAAAACATCAGATGTCAGTCAGCCAATTTAAATTACTTTAGAAGTTATTTACAAAAAAATTGAAAGAAAAAAAAAGCATCATATTTGACTGCATAAAATGATTTAGGTTCTTGAATCTAAACAGCAGGTAAGAACAGTATTCATAGAAAAATTGCTACTGGCGTATTATTCCGGCACTCAAACAAGACAAGCGATTTCTCGCCAAGATAAATGCCGATCACATGAAATTATTAATGGTTTCGAATACGATTGGCAACAGTTTCCAGCACATTTGATGAATAAATACTTTGTCAAAAATGACCACCGGGATAATACGTAAGTATCAAAAAAATCTTCAGAATAATTTCTAATCCTAATATCAGCTCCACGCAGAACAGAGTGGAAATAGTTTTAGGTAAAAGAATAAGGATTTATTTTAACGAAGTACAGTTTAACCATTTAATCATCTGTCCATGGACACGAGAACAACAACAGTATAACCTTGATTTCACAAAGTCAAAGAAACAACAGAAAGAATTGAGATAAGAAGGTGAAATAAAAGAGGGTGTCAGTTTAATATAAAAAACACATTTATTCAAGATATTTAAGTTCCACTCCATACCTAATTTAGAATACTGCAAAAGAATAAAAAGGCTAGTAGCCAAGTAGATAGCCAAGTAGTAGTTTGAAAAAGTAGATTCTACAGTGTTTTTTTTTTTTTTTTTTTTTTTTAGCATAAGCAACAATAAGTAATCATACATTTCATACATTAGCACATCACATGCCCGTTTCAACATAAGAAACTTCCTGTTTTATTTATTTATTATTATTTTTGGCCTATGTTCCGTATCCGGTGCCCCTTGGTTCTGGCGACATCGTGAGCGATGTTCAACGTTAGTAAAGTACCCTGCCGATGGTAGTTTGACTGGCAACCATAAAGATATGTGTAGAGCTTGGCGACGTTTTTTTTGAAGGAATGATAATGCATCAAATATTGTAAATTGGATAATTTAGAACTATTGAAAGATGCGAAATTTCTTGCACTTTCGGGCATGCGTAATAGTTGTTTTTTAATCTAGCTACTGTGTATGTGTGACGTAAGCAGATGAATGTAACGAATTCGCTTGCTCAATTTGACGTCACTAAGCTGTTAATTTGCGTTTTGCGCATGCGTTATTGTTATTTTTCGTTTTATCCTGTTCCTTCGTCTACTATTCCAATTTGCTTCAACTTGTACTAATGTTTTTTTTTTCGGTCTGGCAGAGGGGCCCGCGTTAGCATATTTTCGAATGTATGTATCGATGAATGTAACGAATTCGCTTACTCAATTTGACGTCATTAAGCTGTTAATTTGCGTTTTGCGCATGAGTTATTGTTATTTTTCGTTTTTTCCTGTTTCGTCTACTATTCTAATTTGCTTCAACTTGTACTAACGTTTTTTTGGGGGGGTCTCGCAGAGGGGCCCGCGTTAGCATATTTTCGAGGGGGCCCTTTTGATGCGGTGGCCGGACCCACTGATGTTTTTTTGGATCTCGCAGAGGGGCCCGCTTAGCATATTTTCGAATGGGCCCTTTCGAGGCGGTGGCTGGACCCACTGATGTTTTTTTTGGGTCTCGCAGAGGGGACCGCGTTAGCATATTTTCGAGGGGGCCCTTTTGAGGCGGTGGCCGGACCCACTGATGTTTTTTTTGAGTCTCGCAGAGGGGCCGCGTTAGCATATTTTCGAGGGGGCCCTTTTGAGGCGGTGGCCGGACCCACTGATGTTTTTTTTGGATCTCGCAGAGGGCCCCTCGTTAGCATATTTTCGAGGGGGCCCTTTTGAGGCGGTGGCCGGACCCACTGGTGTTTTTTTGGATCTCGCAGAGGGGCCCGCCCGGACCCACTGATGTTTTTTTTGGGTCTCGCAGAGGGGCCCGCGTTAGCATAATTTCGAGGGGGCCCTTTTGAGGCGGTGGCCGGACCCACTGATGTTTCTTTTGGGTCTCGCAGAGGGGCCGCGTTAGCATATTTTCGAGGGGCCCTTTTGAGGCGGTGGCCGGACCCACTGATGTTTTTTTTGGATCTCGCAGAGGGCCCGCCTTTTGAGGCGGTGGCCGGACCCACTGATGTTTTTTTTTGGGTCTCGCAGAGGGGCCCGCCCGGACCCACTGATGTTTTTTTTGGGGCTCGCAGAGGGGCCCGCGTTATCATATTTTAGAGGGGGCCTCCTGGAGGCAATGGCCGGACCCACTGATGTTTTTTTGGGGTCTCGCAGAGGGGCCCGCGATAGCATATTTTCGAGGCGGCCCTTTGAGGCGGTGGCCGGACCCACTGATGTTTTTTTTGGGTCTCGCAGAGGGGCCCGCCCGGACACACTGATGTTTTTTTTGCGGCTCGCAGAGGGGCCCGCGTTATCATATTTTCGAGGGGGCTCTTTTGAGGCGGTGGCCGGACCCATTGATGTTTTTTTTGGGGTCTCGCAGAGTGGCTCGCGCGCCCTCCGAGAAAAATGTTTTTACACTACATAAATGGGGCTTTTACCAATATTTAGCAAGCTTCTGGTTTCGCTCTTGGAGAACATATGTAAAGCTGACGTCATAAACTTGAAAATCGTCTGGATTTTTTATCACATGTTGGTCTGGAAAATCTTATTTTTTTTTTTTAATCAGAATCTGAATGGCAATTCTGATAATTAAACGTGGTGCATTAGAAGTATAGAATTTTCATTTAGTGTTAATTGCATGAAGATTGAAGTTTGGTGTTCTTTGATTCTGAGTCGAATAAGTTTGTGTTGGATTTTCCTTGTGGTTTTGATTCCGTTTTACGGACCCTTTACCGTAAGTTAGTGTGCGTCTCGAGGAATTTCTTCGTTAGTATGTGTGTGGAATATAGAATGTGCTAGTCGATGTGTGGAATATAGAATGGGGGGGAAAAGCGAGGTAAGTGCTTCTTTAATTGTACTTTTTCTAATATTTTGTTGTGGATTTGACTGTTTTATATAGTGTCATTTACTTAGAATTTGTGTTTCTTTGTAAAATTTTAGTGGTATATAACTAGTGTTTATTCGTCACAAGACGGCGATAGCAAGTTGGAGCTTGGCGGTCGCCAGGGAGGCTTGGCGCCAAGGTCTGTAGCGCTCGCACTTGGCGATCGCCAAGCTCCAGCGGCTATCGCCGTGTTTACATGAGGGGCACCGTCTTGTATGATTTTACCTTATTTTTTAATAAACCAACCACTGGTACAAAACTAGTTCTGTAAACAATGTATAAATTGACTTTTTAATCAAAATATATTTTTAAAAAATAATTAACAAACCAATTCTTTCATGTTTTTTATTGATTTATTCTAATGCATTTTATATGCACATTTAATAACAGAAACCATACCAGAAAGTGTTATCCACAGAATGCATGCACTAAAATTCATGTCAATCTAAGGATAAACCTATCTAGTCATAGTCAGAGCTTCAAATTACATTGGAGACAAATTATCCATATATTTAAAAATCATGAAAAAATATCACAATCCTAAACTAGAAACAAAATCTAATTTTGCAATTAGAGTTTAATTAGTTGCTGACAGCTTTAAAATTTCTTCCATATTTCTAAATAAATAATGCACATTCTTTCGTGCACAGTCGTGGATTGCTGTCTAAAATGAAACGCCTGTTGCTTGCCATTCTGCAGTTTGTTTACATTCTTCACAGTGGGGCTGCGTTCGTAATTCGAAAACTATATGAACCTCCTCAGATTACACGTAGTTTATACGGATTACTGAGATTGCTAAATAATACATTTAGGTAAAGAAATAGCATTCGCAGAACAATGCGCGAAGCTGTCACTCAGCTGACGTCAGAGATACGTCACGTCGAAATGCTCTATTCCGCAGCGACCGCAAAGCTACAGCCAATTGAATCGGTGAGTGCAGAAACAACCTCAGTCACTAAAAGGAAATTTTTTTCAGGAGAGAGAAAAAACTTCATAAATTAGGTAATATTTGCATGACAGAAACATAAATGCATGTTATGACAGAGGAAAAAAATAAGTTTAAATATTTGAAAATTTGGAGGAGTTATGAAGTTTTTTCTCTCCCCTGAAAATAATTTCCTTTTTGTGACTGAGGGGGTTTCTGCACTCACCGATTCAATTACAGAAGGCACAACAGAGCTACAGCCAATTACAGTGCATTTACTTGCGGTACCGCAAGCTCGCCGCGCGGACAGCCAACGGTCCAAAACGGCGAAACAGTACGGCATGGTTGCGGTGCGGCGCGGCAGGTATGAATCCACCTTAACTGTGACTGATAAGCCAAGCAGTGTCTATTTTGATGCCCGTAACAAAATGATTGCGGCCGAAAAATCTATCTCAAAGTTACTATACCAAAGCAAACTTAGCATTCCCAACAAACGAAAACTGTGCAACATGATTGTTCTCCCTGCAGGTACATACGCTAGCCCCATTTGGGGTTATGCTGTGAAAACAAATTTAAACTTAATCACAACTCAACATAACAAAATACTACGAAAAATTAGACATGCTCATAGATACATGAGGAACTCGGTTATACGTAGAGATCTCATGATTCCCTCCATGTACGAATTTATTAAAAAAACAAGCCCAACACTTTTATGACAAAGTCTATAACTTACCAAATGAACTAATTGCAGAAATCCCTGATTATGACTTCCGCGATTCAGACCACCGGACACGGCCTAAAGCTGTCCTCCTGCTTAATGAGTAGGATTATTAGCACCAATTCACAGTACCTTTTCTTCCAAACTACGACTTCCCTATTTGTGTCTCCTGATGTTGTTCCACCCTTGACATTGTCTTCTAGAGTCCCTTATATATATTGCATATAATTTATTTTCATTTTGCATTATTCTCATACTGTTTTGCTCTAATATATATATTACTATTTACCTTTTCTATTATGTATGTTTTG
Organism: Cheiracanthium punctorium; assembly: GCA_038373885.1. Taxonomy (NCBI): domain Eukaryota; kingdom Metazoa; phylum Arthropoda; class Arachnida; order Araneae; family Cheiracanthiidae; genus Cheiracanthium; species Cheiracanthium punctorium. The sequence goes on from JAWZYV010018624.1 coordinate 20,169, forward strand.
ATACTGCATTTTCTTTTACATGACCCATCGATGTATAACTACTCATCAAACAACTGGAGTTAAACCGTCATGGAATAGGACGTGCGGATAGGGGCAGATGGAATCTTAATAGAAAAACGAGGTATTTGCGAGGTAGGTGGCGAGCATTGTGCTTTTCAATTGCTTTTACGATTTCACTGATTCAAGACGATTTCAAGGACGGCTCCCACGGGGGGGGGCGGGGGAAGGGCATGAAGACTATGGCCCCAACGAAATTTTGTTTTACAACTTTAGATTCGCATACCCAGACAGCACAGCAAACTTGCAGCAAGCTTGATTTATCAAGTCAATAAGCTTGAATTAGCTTGAAAATTCCAAGCGTGTAAGCTTGATGCAAGCTTGAATCAGGTGTTCTAGTTTACACTTGCCCAGCTTGCATTAAGCTTGACATTTCAAGCTTAATTTCAAGCTTAAAAAATTTTCGAAAAAAGAAATTTTCTAAATACACGGGGCGCCCGCTGGCGAACGCGCCCCACATACTTTATTTTTCCACGCATTTTCCCCCTCTATGCTGTAATTTTAATTATTTTAATCTGTTTCCATCGAGTGTCCGTGGCTAGAATAGAACCCGGGACCTTTCGATTCGTAGCCGAGCGCGTTATCCATTCAGCCACGTGCAGCCATCCGGAGCGTTGTGCAGCTATGACTAAAGTTTGAAGTGAATTATTAATCCATTTATGCCTAGCGTCCCTTTTTTGGGACGGCATTTTCGCTATTAGTCGAAAACGTTATTTATTTTTCCTAGCCTTTATTCATGAGCATCGAGCCTCAACTCTACAAAATATTTTAGCATGACCAAGTAAGATGTTGATATTTTGATTTTTATGCATAATGATTTTAAAAGAAATCATCCCTTGTTCAAGAAGTTGACGTCAGAAATTTATCTATTATTTCTGTTATCAGTAAAAATAGAAGAAAGTCGCAAAAATATCCAGGCACAAATGGGTTAAGCGGTTTCCTGGCCAGATTGATAAGTGGGCGATATGTTATTTGTTTTTTTTTTTTATTTTTCCATGGGATGCATCAAAATTAAAATAATTTTATGTGTGATTTAGAGACTCTACTAATAGGGAAATAAACATAATATAAACTTAAGAGCAACAAAACTTTCGCAACACTCTTGAGCAATACTGTCGCTGGCCAAAATCGAGACAAACGACTGATTTTGAAATCAATTTCGTAGTATAATTGTATTTTATTTTGAAGAATTTCCATATTTGGAAATATAGAATGGGTTTACTTACTTAACACAAATTTTGTGTTAAGTAATCTGAAATCAAAGAAACAGATAGTTAAACGTTACTTCTAAATGCTATATCACAGTTGCTAACATAACACGTATGGAATACACACAGTCATTTTTGTAAATATTTCTTATAATAACAAATAATTGAAAAATTTTGCTATTTTTTAACGCTAAAAATTCTCTTTACAAATATGGTTAGTTATTTTACTACATATTGGTATGCTATATCGATATAGAGCATTTCGAAGAATTAAAAATAAGTTTAAATTAATTTATACAAATGTAAATTTGAATTATTTTCATTGTTCATACTTTATAATTAAAAAAATTATTTAATTTCTGAATTTTTTTTTATCCTTTGTAATTTTATTTTAAAACTACAAAAGTGTAAGATGTAAGATTTTTGGGCCCTAAAATCTGTAGGCCCTGGGCAATTGCCCCGTTTGCCTTGCCGGTAATATGGCACTGGTAATAAAATAAACACATCTTTTACGAAGTTTCAGCAAATTTGAGGACGCTAGACAATTAATGTCCATTCTCTTTCACAGATGGCGCCATCAACGCTCCTTTAAAAAGGAAAAATCAGGCGTGTAGCAATTGCCAAGCGTAAATCAAGGTGTATTTAAGCTTGAAAATTGAACTTGACTCCTGCAAGCTTGCTGCCAGCTTAGAATGAGTTGAACTGTCAAGCTTGCATTAATGCGTCAAATTCAAAGAAATGTCAAGCTTGATTTAAGCTTATGTGCTGTCTGGGTACTTCACGGTTTTACATGTTGAATTTGCATTTTGAACAATTTATATATCTATGTAAAATATTCAATGCCCCCTCTCAGAATTCAGTCTGAAGCCGCGCTTGGACGATTTCATATCCTTTTTTAAAATTATGCAAATTTAGAGCTTTGTACTCTTTGGGAAAACATGGCTGATTTTACAAATAATGATGTTATAGCCGATTATTTCGTCGGAAAACTTTTTGAAATGAAAATTGCGATTGTTAAAGGAAGACCAATGCCTGACCAAATTTAAAGCAACAAAAAAACATTACGTGACACTTTAAAAGGCTTATTATGAAAGATATAAATGGCTTTTTGGAAGTGCTATCTTTAATGAACAATTTGTTGGAATTGTCCACTATTTAGCAGTGAAAAAAGTTCATCTTGGTTAGCTGGTTACAACAAAAGGCAATATGGAATCATGGTGTTGCTGTTTCTCATACTCCTGTTTCCACTGCATTGGCAACTTTTGGAACTATTGGTATTGAGACTGAATTCAATATATTGAGAATTAAAAACTGTGCACGAATAGAACTGAACAAAACAGACTTTCAAACGTCGGAGTTATATCAATTGAAAGTGATTTGCTAATTACCTTAAAAGAAAATATATTAGGCAAGTTGGAGTATTTAGGCTGATTAATTTTTACCAACTATGCGAAAAATTCCACAGCTGGGGGTCGAACCCTGGACTACCGCTTAAACCCAGAGCTGGGGGTTCAACCCAGCAGCTCTGGAATTTTTCGCGTAGTTGGTAAAAATTAATCAGCCTAAATACTCCAACTTGCCTAATACACTTGAAAGGTTGATACAATCACTTTCTAAAAGAAGAAGAAAATATATTTTTCGATTCTGTAATCAATCATTTTGCTTCTAGTGAAAACAGAATGAAATTTGCTTCAAATAAAATTAAATATTTGAACTTAAAAAAAAAAAAAAGGTTTTCTTTTCATTGCTATGCTCCTTTAAGGAGCTGAGTTACATTAATATCTTGCATAAATAGGGGTATTTTTGTTGTGGTGGGAATGTTGGTTAAAAGGAAAAATTAATCAGGTTGTGTGCGTGTCTCAAGACCGTACCCAGGGGGGTACCAGGGGGTCCGATCCCCCCCCCCAAAAAAATTATAATTTTGTTAACAAACCAATAATAATGAAGCCTTTTTCTGAAAAATTGAGCCTTTTTCACCTTTGGGTCCCCCCCCCCCCTCCCGAATTTTTTTTCTGGGTATGGCCCTGGTGTGTCTGTCTTTGTTTTGGATTTTTTTCTCTCTCTCGCTCTCTCGAATGTAATATGATAACGAGCCAGTTATCCCTGTAAAAAACCTTCATCAAGGCAAGTCTGTATCTCTCTCGTTGGTAATCCATTTTAACGAACATATGTTTACAATTGTGACTGCTTGGGTGAGTTGTTGAGCCACCGTACGTCACTGGTCTTGATTCTTTTTATTTCAATTTTTTTTCAAAGTATAATATTGAAAAATGCCATTGCTTTAACTCTGAAACACGTCTTTTACTCCCATCTTAATTATTTACAGTAGTTTGCAAAAAAATAATGTAGTGAAAAATGATAGAAATAAAGAAAATATTAAGAAAATGAAATAGAAATTAATTAATTAACCGAACGTAAGAAACCCAGGGAAAATTCGGAAGCGATGCCGCAAAAATGTGGCCCTGTGCGAACGGAATGATTTCATCAATGGCGTACTTCTTACCAGCTGCCTCGGCTTCTGATCCCAGAGAGCGGTTCAGAGAGAAATATTTCCGTTCGCACGTGCGATTGATTCAAGACTGTGCTGTAGTAACCTACACTATAGTGCGTTAGCTATAATAAACCTATTTAATAATAGTAGGGGGAGGGAGGAGAGAGTAAAACTCACGTTTTAAATTCACATAAATCTAGAAGTGTGCTTAATTCTTGTTTTAAATTTAATTTGTTAATGTGTTTATTCCAGTGGCGGCCCGTGGTCAAAACTGTTAGTGCAGCCGGAAGCATATGAGCCCTCCCCATCCTCCTCCGGACAGGAATGGAAAATCTTTGTTATTGAATTCGAAAGCTGGCGGATTAAGCCCTCACCGAGGAAAAAGAAAGAAATTACATAAAAAATGTAAGAGATCCTATTTTACTCCCATAAAATGGACATAAATTTCAACCAGCCGCTCTTATCCTCAAAATTGCATTAATCCGTGTCTGATTCGAAGTTTCCTTAGAATTTTCTTATAACGATAACGATTCGTAATAACGATAACGTGAGAAGAAAAGAAAAAAAAAAGAAAACTGACTTATTTTTTATAAGTCAAATCAATCCTCCTTTCTTAAACTTGCGAATCGGTCTGTGATGCCCTCATAAAAAGGCGTTGTTTTAACTCAGATATCAATAATTTTAAAAGCTCTTTAACCCATTTGTGCCTGGATATTTTTGCGACTTTCTTCGATTTTTACTGACAACAGAAATAATAGATAAATTTCTGATGTCAACTTCTTGAACAAGGGAGGATTTCTTTTAAAATCATTATGCATAAAAATCGAAATATCAACATCCTACTTGGTCATGTTAAAATATTTTGTAGAGTTGAGGCTCAATACTCATGAATAAAGGCTAGGAAAAATAAATAACGTTTTCGATTAATAGCGAAAATGCCGTCCCAAAAAAGGAACACTAGGCATAAATGGGTTAAAATTTCCCATGTTTAAAGAATTTTCTCGCTCACCATGTCCTCTAAATGCCAGTTCTTGCTTACTTAAAAACAATACTGCTTGGATGGGGAATTGTCCATTCATACGCGTCTATTCAGGCTTACCTTCTTCATAAATTCAGCAATATAAAGTCGAGAGTTTGCCAAACATATATTATCCTTACCCCCCTCCCTCACTTCTCGAGCCAATCAGTGAGTCGAATTCACAGGTACTGCCGACGTTTGGAAATCTGTCATGAGCTGAGTCTTAGCTGCCTACCCCCATTATAGCCTATGCCAGAGGGACAGCTTACGTAATCGTTGTCATGGCAACGGTGCTGCCAATTTTCTTATCAGCGCTCTGAGCTGAACCAAAGATTTTCCCAATTGAATTGCGGGAAGATTAAAGTGCTTTTTTTTTCTGAATGAGCGATACGGCCACAATACGGTTTTTTTTTTGTTTGTTTTTTTTTTTGGAGATTTTTTTTAATTTACCGTAGGATTCCATAATTCTAATTTGAATTTAGGAAAATTAGTAGAATAAATTATTTTAAAGTATGTGCTGATAATTTCAAGTGCAGCCCGGCTGTACTTGCTGTATCCCACGAGCCGCCACTGGTTTATTCTTTAGTTTTTCCTTCGGGGGGTTCACATGCTCATGTGCTCAAATACAGGAGCCGCCACTGATATGCATGCATATACACATCCAGAGTGTTTTTAAACACATTATTCATTTTTTAAAGATATATATATATATATATATATATTTATTTATCTAATATAATGCACAAAGTTATGTAGGTAATGTTATTTATATACAACCTGTGACCAGAAAGTTCGGTGAATGAGAATGTAGAGGTCGCTGCTGTACGAGTAGAGTATCAACGCGCCGCGCGTGGTGAAGGTCAATATCCGCTTGAAAATGTTTGTAATTGGCAAGATTCCAAGTGCGTTTATTCCCTGTTAATTTAATGTGGATTGTCGGGGTATACAAAATGGATCAGAGAATAAGCATCTATATATTAATTTGAAACATGTTTTTTCCTGTATCCACTAAATTGAGAGAACGGCTGGCAGTTGCGGCTCGTGGGATACAGCAAGTACAGCCGGGCTGCACTTCAAATTATCAGCAGATACTTTAAAATAATTTATTCTACTAATTTTCCTAAATTCAGATTAGAATGATGGAATTCCAACGGTAAATTAAAATAATCTCAAAAAAAAAAAAACCGAATTGTAGCTGGATTGCTCATTCAGAAAAAAAGCATTTTAATCTTCCCGCAATTCAATTGGGAAAATCTTTGGTTCAGCCCAGAGCTGATGAGATATTCAAACGACGGCTGCACTTGTGAATTCGACTCACTGATTGGCTCGAGAACAGGAGGGTAGGGAGAGGGGGTATGGAGAATATATGTTCGGAAAACTCTTGACTTTATATTGCTGAATTTATCAAGAAGGTAAGCCTGGATAGATGCTTATGAATGGACAATCACCCATCAAAGCAGTATTGTTTTTAAGTAAGCTAGAACTGACATTTAGAGGACATGGCGAGCGAGAAAATTCTGTAAACATGGGAAATTTTAAAAAGCTTTTAAAATTATTGATATCTGAATTAAAACAACGCCAATTTATGAGTGGCCAATTTCCAGAGAACAATTCGATGATGATGATGATGATGATGACTCCTTCCAGTTCCTTTTTAGAGATGGATCTGCACCTTATGCTACAACCGGTCTCTCTCGCTCTCCAGTTTGTATAGAGCTCAGACGACCCCTGCTATCCAGACGACACCGAGAACAATAGGAAACCCCGTATAAGCGGTAGTTCGCATTCCTTCCGCCGTGGCGTAGTTATATGTCCTGAACAGAGCGATTTAAAGGGCCAGTCCATATGATTAAAAGGGCATTAAAACTGTCAAAAATGCTTGATTAAATTTTTTTGTTGTTTTGTTTTGTTTAAACAGAATGTATCTTTATCTATAAATATTTTGAAACGTTTCTTCATCCATGTACATATTGAAAAAAAATTTAAGAAATTGTTAGTTGGTTAATGCTTTTAGGAGCTTCTTCGACATGTAATAAATTAATAATAAATAAATATATTAATTTATGTTTTATTTAAATCTTCAGAAGACTGTAATACTTTTTAAAGACTTGTTTTTCGGAACTCCTACATATTTTAATATATTAATACAGCATTCTCCCTATACGTAAAAAACACTCAAAATACTGGGGTTAAACGATAAAATAAATAAAAACTTTGTGTAAAAAACACACATAAAATGTAACTTATAATAGTTACGATCGTTTCGACCAAAAAATTCTTTCGGTCTGCATCAGAAAAATTCCGAGACGCAGGGGCGTAGCCAGAGGGGGGCTGCTGCTCCCCGCCCCGAAATGGGACAATTTACTTAGCTTACAATTTGATATTTAGCTTACAATGAACTTTAGCTTTTTAGCTTTAAATTTAATACCAAGCCCACCCCGAAATAAAATCCTCGCTACGCCACTGCACGAGACGAACGTCTTTGTCTGATGAAGACCGAAAGAGTTTTTTGGTCGAAACGATGGTAACGTATTATAAGTTACATTTTATGTGTGTTTTTTTCACAAAGTTTTTATTTATTTTATTCTGCCTATACTTCCGTGTATACGTATGTTCGTGTCAGTGGCGTAGCCAAGGGGCATAGGGGGTCACCAACCCCCTCCGATGAGGAATTTTTTGCGATACAAATGCATATTCTTCGCTCCCTTATCACGTACACTTATACACAAATGTGAGTTGCAGTAGTCGTACCCCCCCCCCTCCATGAAAAAATTCTGGCTATGCCACTGGTTCGTATTAATAGGTTTTGGTTTATTTATTGAGGTTGAGACGCCCGACCAGGGTAGAAAATTTCTAGAGGCGGTATAACGCCTATGGTTAACTTATTTTAAAAAGATTAAAATATCATGGAGTTTTGGGCGGTTTTCTCCAGATGAAACATGAATATGCCTTAGAACCCCCTTAAAAAGTCCTCCGACCAAGCCCTCCACCCTTCTGCTTAGGTGTATTATTAAAAAAGAGGAAAATTCTCTATGCAAATTATTCAGGAGTTAAGTTAAATTGTTTAAAATTACTCTAACAGATTAAAATAATAATAAATAAAAATATGAACTTTTTCTGGAGGATGGGTTCAGTTATCTAAACAAATTATACTGCAACAAGTAAATAATTAAGTAAATAAGACACTGAACATGGTAGATGGTGGAAGCGTTACGGTCCCCCGTTCGGGCCTACCGCGCGGCTGTCGATCTAACGGTCTGTAGTTTTTTTCGGTCTCCTATAGATAGAATTTGAATACTCGTTATTCATAAGGGATGTTCGCAGTGGCGTAGCGTAGGTATGGCGCTCGCCCCGTGCAGAAAATTTTTGCGGGCGGTAAACCCCTATCGTTGACTTGCTTATTTTAAGAGATTAAAATGACATTTTTTAATCTTTATATAAACAAATAAATAAGTAACTAAATTTCGACACTGAACATGGTAGATGGTGTAAGTATTTAGGTCCCTCGTTCGGGCCCACCGTGCGGGCACCATTTGTCCCCGCAAACTTAAATTATCTGTTCTGGGACATGTGCGAATTTGAAGCAGAGTTTTTCATTTGAGTCAGTGGCGAACACCAGGAGGGGGTCCGGACCCCCCCTCCAAATACCATTTACAAATTGTTATATATAATAAGATTTACCGTAAATCAAACTTTAAAGTAAGAATGCCCCCCCTCCTTCCCAGTAGCTGAACCCCTACCATTAGAAAGCCATTGCTACATCTGTGGTAATAATGTTAAATGCAAATCATCAAAGAATTGACGAAATAAAAGTGCTGCATTGGAAACATTTATTACGTAATTTCAATAACAAAGAATTATTTAAAAAAAATTACAAAGGTTTCATTTAAACTTGAAATGAAAACATGAATTCATTTTGCTTATTGGTAACACTTCCACCATCTACTATGTTCAGTGTCTTGTTTACTTACTTATATATATATATATATATATATATATATAAAGATTAAAAAATGTCATTTTAATCTCTTTAAAATAAATAAGTCAACGATTGGGGTTTTGCCGCCCGCAAAAATTTTCTGCACGGGGCGAGCGCCCCATCCGCCCCACCTACGCTACGCCACTGCGAACATCCCGTAGGAATAACGTGTATTAAAATTCTATCTGTAGGAAACCGAACAAAACTGCAGACCGTTAGATCGACAGCCGCGCGGTAGGCCCGAACGTGGGACCGTAACGCTTCCACCATCTACCATGTTCAGTGTCTCATTTACTTACTTATTAATTATTTATTTATTGCAGTATAATTTGTTTAGATAACTGAGCCCATCCTCCAGAAAAATTTCATATTTTTATTTATTATTTTTGTTAATCTGTTTAAAGTAATTTTAAACAATTTAACTTAGCTCCTGAATAATTTGCACAGAGAATTTTCCTCTTTTGTTTTTAATAATACGTCTAAGCAGAAGGGTGGAGGGCTTAGTCGGAGGACATTTTATGGGGTTCTAAGGCATATTCATGTTTTATCTGGAGAAAACCGCCCAAAACTCCATGACATTTTAATCTTTTAAAAATAATTTAACCATAGGCGTTATACCGCCTCTAGAAATTTTCTGCCTGGGTCGTGCGCCCCCCGCCCTTACGCCACGCCACTGCGAACATCCCCCACTAATCTGAAATTTTGTTTCTGATTGAAATATAAACGCATCCTTTCACAAATCTTTGAAAAGCGAAAGTACTACAAAATTAGTTTTTCTTTTAAATATTTCAAAATGAAAATTGGCCTAAAAATTGGATTATTTCTTATCTTAAAAATTCTCCGACAAATGAATAAGGAGTTCCCGAAAGGGGAGGGTCACTGGCTCTCTGACAGGGGGCACGTGCACCCCCCCCCTGGATCCCCTGCTGGCGCCTAGTTTGATTATTAGAATAATTCGTTAAAGCACAAAAAGATTAAAATTTATCCTTGCCATGGGTATACTAATCCAAAACCTAATAATACGAACCAGTGGCGTAGAGAGAATTTTTCCTTGGGGGGGGGTTACGACTACTGCAACTCACATTTGTGTATAAGTGTGTGTGATAAGGGAGCGAAGCATATGCATTTTGTATGGCAAAAAATTTCTCATCGGAGGGGGCTGACCCCCTATGCCCCCCTTGGCTACGCCACTGACACGAACATACGTATACGTATTGCAAAATAAAAACTTTGTGAAAAAAACACACATAAAATGTAACTTCGTTACGACTGTTTCGACCAAAAAATTCTTTCAGTCTTCATCAGAGAAAGACCTTCGTCTCACGCAGTGGCGTAGCCAGGATTTCATTTCGGGGTGGGCTGGGTATCAAATTTAAAGCTAAAGTTCAATTGTAAGCTAAATATCAAATTGTAAGCTAAGTAAATTGTCCCATTTCGGGGTGGGGGGCAGCAGCCCCCCTCTGGCTACGCCCCTGCGTCTCGGACTTTTTCTCATGCAGACCGAAAGAATTTTTTGGTCGAAACGATTCTAACTATTATAAGTTACATTTTATGTGTGTTTTTTTCACAAAGTTTTTATTTATTTTATCGTTTAACCCCAGTATTTTGAGTGTTTTTTTCGTATAGGGAGAATGCTGTATTAATATATTAAAATATGTAGGAGTTCCGAAAAACAAGTCTTTAAAAAGTATTACAGTCTTCTGAAGATTTAAATAAAACATAAATTAATATATTTATTTATTATTAATTTATTACATGTCGAAGAAGCTCCTAAAAGCATTAACCAACTAGCAATTTCTTAAGTTTTTTTTCAATATGTACATGGATGAAGAAACGTTTCAAAATATTTATAGATAAAGGTACATTCTGTTTAAACAAAACAAACAAAAAAAAATTTAATCGAGCATTTTTGACAGTTTTAATGCCTTTTTAATCATATGGACTGGCCCTTTAAATCGCTCTGTTCAGGACATATAACTACGCCACAGCGGAAGGAATGCGAACTACCGCTTATACGGGCTTTTAGACCCGTTTGGAAAGCCGGGGAAGGGAAGATCCCAGTCAGCCATGGCAAGGCTTATGATTGGTCATCTCAACTTTTTTCTACTAATAGTTAAGTAATTCAGAATGGCATCACTCTCTTGAAATTTTTATTTTCGTTTCTTTCCCAAAAAAGCATTTTCCTTAAATTTCCTAACAAATATACTTCGATAAAGAAGAATTGATTGCAATTTTTATCTTGTTTCGTGTGTTTTAGCAATTTTGTATATGTCGTTGTGCTTGTGAAAATTGTATGTTCGTTCGATATTACTGGTATTTGGTTTCAACGTAAGCCTAAACTTTGCATCGATTTCACACCATCAAAATGTTGATATCTGTAAAAATATTAAAAGGAGGTGAATGCGACATTGAGGTATTTTTTCTTTCGTATATTTCGAATTGATTATTTATGCTGCATTATTAATATCATTTTTAAATTCTTTAGTAATCAAAGCGTTTTTAATCTTTATTGCTCTCTTTGTCTTTTATCTTTGTTTTTCTTCAAATACTAATTTGATTGACATATTAGATTGACTGTGTGATATTTCCTCATTATGCCGAATTTCCTCATTATATTGAATTTATTACTTTTTTTACTGTTAGACATTTATTGATTTTAATTTTTCAGATAGATTTTAATTAAAAAATTATTAAAATGATTTCATATTAATCACTTTTTTTGAGTTCAATTATATCACAGGCTCTCGCACATTGTAGTATGTAGGCTTAAAAAAACAAATCTCAAACATAAAAATCTGATAACTGAAGAAATGTTAAGTTTATTGCATGAGAAATACATTACTGCGGGAGAAAATAAAAATACTTATCAACAATATGGAAAAAATTAAAGATAATTAGTCAATTGTTGGTTATGACACAAGTTAAATTGGAAATGCTCATATCATGATGCTTTGACATTAAGTCTTTGAAAAGGTCTGTCTAATATGGAGTGTGACCACCTTGTATTGCCATAAAATCGATACAATAATGAGTGTTCGTACTGCTAATGATGTTATTTAGGCATGCTTGTGGCAGTAAATCTCATTCATTCAAAAATGTAGCTTTTAATACCTGAAGGGGGGTTGAATGTCACCTGCCTTACTAGGACAATAGCTTTTCCTATACCATCCCTACCAGTGCCGGATTAGCAATATAGCAGAAGTAGCAAATGCTATGGGCCCCCACGCCTTTAGCTTGAAAGTTTTCGTTTCCTTCCCCTCCCCCAGATGAAGCTTTTCTTTTTTAGGCAAAAGATAATTATCATGATTTTTCTTTCTTCTTTTTTTTTTTTTTTGTTGGATACAACAATTTTTGAAGCTCTGTTATGGAACTGTAAATCAAGTGTAGATAACTCATTGAAAGAATATAGATAAACCTAAAGTAGCGGTTGCATGTCTGCATTATTGGCTGGCTTTCCGATTAGCTACCGCTTGGCGACTTCCTACTACTGGCGCCGCGGCAGGAGTGATTTCTCCCATTACTTGGCAAGCCTCTCCGTTCGGTAGGAATGGAAAACCGGTCTGCGATTGCGATCCGGGACTGATCGTAACGAGAGCTGTCTGCTTAAAACGAATCGGACACTGATGCAGCTCATTTTAAAATGATTCGGTCGTGGATAGGATGCAGTGGCTGTTTTAAAAGAACTGCATCAGTTTATTTGAAAGTGGTTCCGTTTTTGTTTCGTTTGCTAGTCTTTTCTCTTTCTGGCAGAGCAACTCTATAGTTGGTTTTTATACAAGCATATCCGTTGAATAAAAAACTTTCATAATTAAGAGTACAGCAAAAATTCACGTTTTGTTAGGTTTTTGATTATTTAAAAAAAAAAAAAAGAGAGAGAGAGAGAGAGAAAGAAAAGAGAGGAACTGTTTCTGTAGCTAATCTAAAATCCTTATTTATTGTAAATGAAAAGAGATAGTGTTCAGTATACAAATAGCTATAGGGGCGACTATATTAATTACAGTAAAACCTGACAACAGCAATACTTAAGGGACCAAGACCAAATAAAATTTATCCAATATCGTTATAGCGAGGTTTTACTGTATTATAAATTTGAATCGATTACGCAAGTTGCGACTACACGATGAAACTCCTTAATACCAGGTTTAACATGTTCACTCTCTTACATTGCGAAGATATAACAAGAATTTTGAGGTGCGTGAATTCAATATTATTCAAAATTTGAATGGATTACGCAATTTGGGATTACATGTTGTTGACCGACACAAATTTTTACTTTCTTGGCATATCCGAATGGTCCGTTTTTGTGTAGTAAATTAGCTGTACAGTTAGTTTTTATACAAAGATGGATATGCGGAAATTTTTTTAGGTTTCTATTACATACTTTTTATTTATATATAAAACTGATTTAAGTTTTCTTTCAAAAATAATAATCAAATAACAAATAAAATCTTTTAAAAAATATATTTCTTTTGTTGCTTTATATTTTCTTCCAAAAATTCACCTATTACAATACAAACTTACGCCTGTAAACCTGTACATGTGATGTTTTTTCTTTGTTTCCATGTTTTTATTGGAACAGAGCTTAGCGACTAGGGCACTGCGGGATACTATTCGTTTAATAATAACATTATTAGAAAGCTGATGATTTCAATTTTAACAACTATTAAACAAATGTAAGATATTCATTGAATGGGTAAAGTCACTAATACAGTTGATCATTAATAAAATCTTAACATTATTTTGGACATTAACATTCTGGACAATCTCTAGCACATTATTTTGAAAAGAGATTCTACTTCTAAAACACATTTTTGCTGATTTTTGATAAAGATTGGGGGGGGGGGGGCAGATTTATGTACCCAAGGATCTGTGCAGAAGAAAACTGGGTCTATTTTGTGGCCCCTTCACAGAAATGCAGTCGATTAAAGCGGCCCTTCATTGGCATTTCACCCTACATTTTAATCTGATTTATCAATTATTTTTTTAAACGCGACTTTTATTAAAAATTGGTATGAAATTTCACAAAAATAAATGTTGAAATTCACAAAAATAAGTGTTGAAATTCACAACATTAAGTATTGAAATTCACAAAAAAAGCAGTTTTTCTCAAAAATGGGAACTCCGGAAAAAAATTCTGAATCGACCCCCGGTATGTGTTTGTTAAACTGAATTTAGGTGATGAGAAATAACTGAATTCATTAATCCAAGTCTAAGGGAAAAAACATTTCTTTTCTATAAATATATTTTCCTTGGAGTCTTTCAAGAATGCTTAAGAAAAAAAATTCTAGATATTAAAATAATAAGTTTACTCCTCTCTTTTCTTTATGAGTTTATTCTGTTACCTTCTAAGGTTCAGAGGGCTAACGATGATAATTTATAAACTTGAAAAAAAAAATTCTTCAATATATTTTTTTTTTTCTTTTGAGTCAAAATCTGTTATGTATTATGCTCTTGAACTTGCATAGTTTTTTGTATTATTTGGAAGTCCCTTCATTGGTGTAGTAACAGATAGTTACTAAGGTATCGGACTTACGATGAAACTTATCACGGTGAACGTACTCGTTAAATCTGTGAGGCTTTATGTTCTTCTCTGTTGTCTGCACTGTTAAAAATGATTTACTTAAAAATTAGTACTTTAATGTACTCATATTTTTTTAAATACATTTGCATCATAAACGAGTACATGGCGTGCTTAAATATAAATAACCATTCAAACTGAAAAATAATCATGAAAAAAAGCGCACGGAAAAAAGCACACCGGAAAAAAAGCGCACCCGGAATTGAATGGGTTTGTATTTCGTGAAGAGAAGAGGGGGGGGGGCTGAATTTAAAAATATGTGAGAAACAAGTGGGTGTCCAAAGGGCGCAAACAGGGGTACATTAGTGTATTTGCCCTGATTTGTAAGTATACAGTATCACTCTTCTACACTCTACAGAAGACCCTACAGACTCTAAGAAACTCCTTCTCCAGATTAAAAAATAAATAGAAAATAAAAAACGGAGTAATAATAACAATAATACTAATTTCAGTGTTTTTTAAATAAACTGATTGTTCAATTTGTTTGTATTCTTAAGACAAAGTCCAGAACTAGTGATTCAGTGACAAATTACAGCAGTTTCGAAAAATTTAAGTACCATCTCTCACCTAACAGGCAACCCTAAGAATCTAAGACTCCACAGATTTAACATGCACATTCTCTGTAATATGTTATCACATTCAGTCTGATTTGTAATCAGCTATGGCTTATTATTATTACTGGTTTTCTTTTTATAAGAGCAAGAGTTTATTCAGATTCATGGTAATCTATCTTGTTAACTCTTTGGTTTTAAATAATAATTCTTAGAATGAATGATTTATAAGTATATAGTATATTTACATATAAATATTTTTATTTTATAAAGTATTTAATTTAAATATTGCTACTTTTATTTTAGACATACTTTTTTTTTCAGAATTAAATTATGATGATAATAAGTCAATTTAAAAAACTTCCTTAAAAAAAAAAACTTTTAAAATCAAATATTAGTATAAGTGTAATGTTTTTAAACGAATTTTCATTTCTAAATTCTAAAAAAAAAACTCTTCTTAAAGGAAACTGGCTAAAAATTGTTTAAAACTCATTTCTTAAAGTGTAAAATATCGGCTATATATAACTGTAATTAAAATTAATTTTTAATTAGTTTTGTTGGAATAGTTTTAATAATTATATATTTACCATTATTAGTGTTGCAAAGCTTATTCCCCCTCACCAACTTTGATTAAATATATATGCAAGCCAAGCCTTTTTATGAGTAAAACTGAAGCTTTTTACATCACCTCATTAATGAATGCAGGCATATTTTAGTTATTGGGAATTTTTGTAAGAGGGCTTTATAAAAATTAAAAGTTTGTATTTATTTACATTTAATCTCCTGAAAATTTTATTCGCCGCAATAAAATAACTTTATAATTAATTCTATATGTATAACGTCAATATCTAAAGAAGAAAATCCTAGGTCAGTGTTTTTTAGGGACCCTCTATAATAGGGATTGAAAGTTTTTATGATTTTTATTTAATATTTAAAATATTAAAATTTTTACTTCCAGCTTAAATTATCATATTCACATAGCAGAATTCCAAAAGCTTAGTACGATTCAAGGTAGAGATGTGGAAGAAGTTAAAACTAAGAAAATAAATAAAAAATTAAGGATTGCTATTTCAAATGAACGGAAACGTCTGACAGATTATTTTAGAGATAAATTTCTATAAGTACAAAACTGTTCCTTTTTATTATGTCCCGAAGTTATTTTTATTTTGTGGTTAAGACAGATCTACACGAAGGATGTCTGCTTAATTAGGGTATGCCTTGGGCAGACGACTTTTTCAGGGGTTTTGACGTGTCTGGAGAAAACAGCCGCGCGGTAAGCAGGAACCCTACTGCTATACACTTCAGCAGTTTACCAAATTGTCATGAAATTAGTAAAAAGTATTTATAATGTAAAAGGTCAAAATGCTTTTTTTTAAGCTTTATAAATTAAATTTATATCTTCTAAAGCTCTTTCTCTACTTTACAAAACTCATTAAACTTTTAAGATTTTAAAAAAAACTAAAAAAAAAAAACTTGCTGAAATAAGCAAGAATGACGATATATAGAAAATTAAATGGATAAATTATCGAATATTGAACTTCATATATGAAAAAAATACAGCAAGAAGAAAAAAATATCTACTAAAACAGTTATTATAACTTGATGTAAAACTGTGAGAGCAACTCAATTAAGAAAAGGGAAAATGTTATTAACTTTTGTTCACTAAATAAAACTTTTTTTTTTTTTTTTTTGCATAAAATATCTTCTATTCCATTGAAAAATAAAATATAAATAAATAAATATTTTAAAGAAACCCTTGTATCCATCATTCATATATCCATCAAACCCTTGTATCCCCTGTTATCCATCATTCATCAATGCGCAACGAAGAAAGAGAGTATACACCTTCACACTGTCTACACTCTTCTCCCGGGGCTATTTCTTTGTTTGTGCTTCTTGACAAAACGTGAACGTGACCTTGACAAACTCCTTGACAACTTGGTAGTCAATTGTGGGGGTTTCTATTTGGGGGGGGGCGAGGGGGGGCATTCAGAGTATGACGCATGTTGTTAGTGTAAAAATGATACAAAAAAAAAAATCGAATACTTAAAAAAAAATTCACTTCACTAAAAGGCGCTCTTTCGGATGCCCACTCCTTCCTTACATTTTTTATTTCAAGCGCCCCCCCCCCCCCACACACACACACACACCCACACACACACTCACATCCAAAAAAATAAACCCCTTCAATATTGTGCGCTTTTTTCCGGGTGCGCTTTTTTCCGGGGCGTTTTTTTCCGGTGCGCTTTTTTCCACCCATCGAAAAATAAGCATGTGGATAAATATAATATAATTGCTGTAGTAACAGATAGTTACTAGAGTATCGGACTTACAATGAAACTTATCACGGTGAACGTGCTCGTTAAATCTGTGAGGCTTTATATTCTTCTTCTTTGTTATGGTGAGTGAGAAGTAGTATTAATGAAGATACTGATGTTCTTTGCTAATTTTTGCAATTTTAGTACACATTCTAAAAAAAAAAAGCCAATGACATATAACAGGGTTTTCATTGTGGGAAAAAAATGGGTGAGAATTTCTCACTATAGATGCGAGTTGGGTAAATACCCAGTGGGTAAGGTATTTATAAATGGGTACTTTCACTTGCCTCCGTTAAACACCCCAAATTAGAGTATTTATGAATTTTAGTTATTTTTATAGCATGTAACTGGGCCTACAAGTCTGCAGGCCAGCCCTAGTTACATGCAATAAAAATCAAACTGCGAGGATTTTACGCCACTTTATGAAAAATGGAAGCATGCGCGACTTTTTTTTTTTTTTTTTTTTTTTTTTTTAAAGGGTCCAAATCTTTTGAGAGGCGATAATTTTGTACAGAATGAAACCAATTTGTAAGGGCGAGAATTTCTCACAGTAATAATTTTTTAATGAGAGGAAAAGAAAAGAAAAATGCGAGTTTCTCGCATTCTAGTAAATACTGTATTAAAGGATTAATGTATTAAATTTATAATAATGAAAATAATTTAACAATTTCTTTATTATTTTCAAGATACAGTACCATATTCTTGTATAGTTCCTTAACAAAGCAGTTTGTAAGCCTAGTATTTTTAAGAACACCCCCCCCCCCATTTACAGTTAAGCCTTTTTGACAAGAACAAAAAATGCGTGTCGCAGTTAAAAGCAGTTAGTATAATAACTAAAATTTCTAACAAAATGCTTTCCGTCGAAAATATTGTTTGCAGAGGCAAACAAAATATTTGACATAGACTAAGCGCTACAGTAGTTAATTAAACAAAAAATTTAGCGTCTTATTTGCTATAACCTGTTAGCTTCATCCATGCATAGACGCGGCCGCGATTCCTTTTCTGTGACCATCATTGCTTCCTGGAATACGCCTTGTAGTCATATGCCATAGTAGGAGTAATCAAAGACCTAGGCCGGTAAGCAACGATATGCATGAGAGTGGATTCACTGCTGTTGAATTCTTTACAACGATGGAAGGATGCAGGTTAATTATTCATTGCATCAGGCGCGTAGCCAGAAAAAAATGTCTCAAGTAGAAATGAAGTATATTCGTGTATCAATAGATGGAATTTTGTACGATATAACGTTTATGCTAAGTAATTTAAAAATTTGGGAATATATATTCTGATATCCCCCGCCCCCACTGCGTTACATATTGTGTGCGCCAGAAAGATTGTATTGGAAAGGTTTTTGTAATCATTGTTTCAGTATTTTTAAGTTTGTTATGATTTGTTTCGTCCTCCCCAACCCCATCCCCAAATATAAGCCAAAGTAGTTTTGACGGTAAGTACTCTACATCTTAAAGTCTATTTTAATCATTTGAAGGACCCCCCCCTCCTCCTGTCGAATCCAGTGAAAAGTTTCAAGAGGGGAACAGCGATAAATGTATCCAAGCATTTTATTACAAATGGGCCAGTCGTTTTTCTTTTTTAACTATTGAACCCAGGTTTAACCTGTTTATCTCGCAAGGGTGGTCTCTATCTGAGCAATCAAAGACACACGTGCAGGTAGGAACACTGGTCACAAAAATTGAGTCCTTTCCGCTCCGTCCTTTAAAAAAATGAGAGCGAGCATGGTAAACATAGGTTCAATGGTGGATTAATTCCCTAAAGATTCAGCAAAGTTTTTGATTCAAGTGTGCTCAGGTAAAGGCTGAAATGGTAATCGCCCCATAGCCCTCCATTTGGATTCGCCACTGAAACCATGGTTGTGTTTTAATACATTAAATCATCCTGTCCTCACAATTTAGAAATAAAAATTACTTTATCAGCGCAAGGTTAAATAAAGATTGATACATTTTTCAAAGGATGATGTGTACTCCCCCCCGCCCCCTTCCCATAAATATATAAACAGTCTCGATTAGCGTGCTTTTTTTTTTTTTCTGTTGCACGTTTTTTTATTTTTCCTCTGTATGAGTTGTAAATCCGAAATTAAAAAATTTCCGAATCCTTTTGCTGAATACATTTCTGATGTTCAAAAATTTCCGAGTTCTTTTATTGGTTTGATAAGATTTTTCGAAGACTAGTTGGATTTCAATTTTAGTCATGCTGATTAAATTCGTGAAAATAATGCTCCCTAAATTCAAAAATTTCTGACTGTTTGCTTTTATTTGATTAATTAGGGAAGTTGAATTCTTAAAGCTCCACATTTTTTGACTTATTAAATTTAAATTTATTCACGCATACACAATTCCATTTTTAACGTATATAAATTTTCATTTAATAAATTGCTTTGTGTTTAGCATTCACATCAAGCTTTAAACCGTGAGAAAGCCTAATGATGGATTTTCGCATTTGACCGGCATGTACTAGTCTACTCGTTTGTCAAAATCAAACCTGCTATACAAAACTATTTATTTCTTGCTAACTGGTTTCCCCTCCCTCTCCCCCTTTTCCTTGAAAAATCTGTTGCACAGCCTTTTAAACTTGTCTGCCAGGTTGTTGACAAAAGGATTGTTCGTCGGCCGCCGATAAGCCTCTTGTAAAAGCTTATTGTCCACACTGAAAAGAAACATGTGGTCTTCTGGAATTCGCTCTGTAGGCAAAGAACTAAAGGTTTGCTTTATTTTTACTCCAATGGCCAGTGGCGTTTCCTAAAATTTTAGGTCTCCCTGCAAAATACAGGCAAAATATTTTCTGGGGACCTCATATATTTCAGAAACATAAAGATTCAATAATGATTTTGTGTAAAGATTTCAAAATATAAATAAACACTAATCTTAAGCTTACATTTATCAAAAGTACACTGGTTTTTTAAGTATATAAATTAAAAAGACCCTTTTACAGTGTTTGGTTAATTGTTACTTTTATATTAATAACTATTTGAAGTACCTGTAGTTGACGGGCACTTCAGCTACTCTTTTAAAAAACATTAGATAGAATACAAATATAGAATATAAGCTTTTGTTTAGAATATATAATTTGATAAAAATTACGGATCGCTTCATGCTTTGAAATATTCACAAAAATACTGCATGATCTGGTATGTACAAGCGTTATAGCCAAAATGAGATTAAACTAATGTATACTTCTTCATTTTTTCATGCACACGTACTTTCTCCAAATAAAGATTAAATCGCTCCAGTTGCATTGATTACAGGGTTGGACGGTATTTACCGTCTGATGGTATTTACTGGTTTTTACTACGGTTTTTACCGTCTTTGGAAAAACATGTTTTTACCAGGGTTTTTACAACCTTTGAGAAAAACTTAATAATTTGACTATTTTTTGTCACTTTTTTGAAGATTTATCTCTCCATCAATGGCTGAGAGGTTCTGCTATCGAAACTGGATGGTGGGAGGTGCCAGGCTCATACCCTGGTCGTGCCTGTTGACCTAGCTGTTCGGAGTTTTCCGTGGATTTTTTTTTCAGAAATCGCACATAAATACTGGCTAGGATCCCTTAGGAATAGGAAGGTATTCCCCAATAGGATTAGAATCCTAGTGCAGTCAATCGGCCTTAATCCACAAGCAACCAATGAAGATTTATCTGCTATTTTTTCATTTTCTCTGGGATAAAAGTTCAGGACATTTAATATCACTATTTCCATTTCTATATAACAATATTCACCTAATTCAGTGTCTGATTTGGTAAGTAAAAGAATGCCATACAAAAATAGTTCATTTTAAGGAATATAATTAACACAGAAAACTTTCATCCATGTTTTCATCTTACAAGAAATTCAAATTTATAGATAATGTACATTTATCATTATTAAACTTATTAAAACTATTATTATGAGAAGGCACATTACAATATTTATTACAATTATGTAATGCAGGCTAGTTTAATAATTTTTACTTAAAGGAAAATTGCAAATATACTTTTACTACGCTTAACTTATCTTAATCATTTTAAGGAAAACTAAATGCTTACAAATATTATTTGTTACATAATGTAGTTTGCACAATCACATAATGTAGTTTGCATCATCATGATGTCCTGATGATGATATATCCACATCAATTATATGAGAATACAGTTTTATAAATAGCATTAATATACAATTTATGACTCGGGGAGTTTATTGTATCATTAGGTTTTTACCCCTTTTTCCCAGGTTTTTACCGGTAAAAACCTAGTTTTTACCATGCCCTGGAAAAAACCAGTTTTTACCGGTAAAAAGCCAACCCTGCTTTGTGGGCCCGTTTACATGCACACAAATGCGGAGTAACACTTCCCCTACATGGGGGGAAAAATGCAGGGTAGAAAGATCCCTAGTCGAAAGGAGGCATAGGAGTGTTCGCTTTCCCATCATGCATTGCGAGTTTTCCCCTATACTCTGCTTTTACCCAGGATATATATCGTGCTGTGCGCACACGTGGTTAAGCTGAAGAAAAAAGGGGATTACTTTGACGAAATGTAAACAATGATTTGTTTTATATTAAATCTGACAATTATTATTTAAAAATGAAATCTAAGCTATAGAAGCGATAAATATTTTAAACAATTAGAAGAGAAAAGGGGGGGTGTTCCATATTTTACTGTTGTATATCCTTTCCTTCCTCAAATATATTCAGATTTACCTTGTGATAAATTTATTAATACATAGTAATTATTTTTTTCTAATTAATATAAGATGGAGAGGCGCTTGAAGGTATTTTACTGTAGTTTTAATAATTTAAGATGTTGCGTCTGTTCTGCGAGTACATTTTACTTTCTTAAACATTTCTACCGATGCAGCCTTTCTCCCGGATTTTAATGTACATACAAAAGGGGATTTTATTATTAGGATTTATTAATTATTAGGATTCAGGGCGTCATCAGGAAGGCTTTGCCGTGAAGGCAAAGTAAATGACATGCATGTCGCAACAAATTTTTCTTGATTAATTATAATTCATTTTATTTATTTATTTTTTGAAATATAAGTTTTAGGTTATTTATAAATAAGATATTCATACACATCAGCACACCAAAATGAGTGAGACATGATAACACCAGTCGTGAAATTAACCAAATGCTTTTATATCGATAAGGACCCACTTTTTGGAAAAAAGGACCCATAAATTTTGGAGTCCTGGGTACCAAGGACCCGTCTCTTCCAAAGTCTAGCGACATCACTGGTATTAGGTATTCTATTTTAAAGTGTTTTTGTCGATTACGTGCTTTTTTTCGATTGCACATAGTAGGAAACAATGTAATTTTGATTAATCATGAATAATTGCACAGAAATGAACTATTAATTTTTATTGCATTTTTTTATAAAATCATTTGAATTTTGATTTTACATAGCAATTCTATCTCCTATAGTGTGAACTTTGTTCGTCTCAGGGGTGCAAGTGCAACTGTGTCTGCCCCACCCCCTCCAGATCCGCCTATGTAGAAAAATAAGTTCTGCGTTTTCTTGCCGCTGAACAGGGTAAGCAATGCATCGAAATCAGGGTTGGCTTTTTACCGGTAAAAACTGGTTTTTACCAGGACATGGTAAAAACTAGGTTTTTACCGGTAAAAACCTGGGAAAAAGGGGTAAAAACCTAATGATACAAAAAACTCCCTGAGTCATAAACTGTATATTAATGCTATTTATAAAACTGTATTTTCATGTAATTGATGTGGATATATCATCATCAGGACATACTGATGATGCAAACTACATTATGTGATTGTGCAAACTACATTATGTAATAAGTAATATTTGTAAGCATTTGGTTTTCATTAAAATGGTTAAGATAAGTTCAGTGTAATAAAAGTATATTTACAAGTCCTTTAAGTAAAAATTATTTAACTAGCCTGCATTACATAATTGTAATAAATATTGTAATGTGCCTTCTCATAATAATAGTTTTAATAAGTTTCATAATGATAAATGTACATTATCTATAGATTTGAATTCTTGTAAGATGAAAACATGGATGAAAGTTTTCTGTGTTTATTATATTCCTCAAAATGAACTACTTTCATATAGCATTCTTTTACTTACCAAATCAGACACTGAATTAGGTGAATATTGTTATATGGAAATGGAAATAGTGATATTAAATGTCCTGAACTTTTATCCCTGAGAAAATGAAAAAATAGCAGATAAATCTTCATTGTTTGCTTGTGGATTAAGGCCGATTGACTGCACTAGGGTCCCAGTCCTAGAGGGGAATACCTTCCTATTTCTAAAGGATCCTAGCCAGTATTTATGCGCAGTTTCTGAAAAAAAAAAACACTCCAAAACACGGAAACAGCCAGATCAACAGGCAGGACCGGGGTATGAACCTGGCACCTCCCACCATCCAGTTTCGAGAGCAGAACCTCTCAGCCATTGGTGGAGAGATAAATCTTCAAAAAAGTGACAAAAAATAGTCAAACTAATAAGTTTTTCTCAAAGGTGGTAAAAACCCTGGTAAAAACATGTTTTTCCAAAGACGGTAAAAACCATAGTAAAAACCGGTAAATACCATCGGACGGTAAATACCGCCCAACCCTGCCACAAAGCCATTCACGATGTCAATCTCCCCGAGTAAAACACGAGCAGCTTGTGTTTTACTAGAGATTTACCCAAAATTGGCAGTCTAAACGCACCCTCTTTTTTTCAAAATTTTGCATGATGGAAATTACGCGTTATAGCACGTAAGCGGCATCACTGAATACATCAAATAAAATATTAATTAATTAAAATGAGCGTTAGATAAAATACATCAATGAAAAATCCTTTAATGTGGTTGAATTAGTGCCATAAAAAAATAATGCCATCATATACCGTACATTTTCAATTTCCCGGTGAGTTCTGCCCCCCCCCTCCCCCTTACTTATGAAAAGTGTGTATGGTTTTTAAAATAATCGAAAAAAAAAAAAATCTGATGTGTCCAACACATGACTTCCCTGCACGTCTATTAATTCAAAAATGTTTTTTACGCACTTCCTCTAAACTTATTTGTTTGAAAGAGAAAAAATATCAATAATAGTAAGGTATAGCGATTTCTAGTCAAATATTTCGATATCGCCAAGCTGAGTTCAATTTGAAAGATTTCCTTCTGACACTTTATTTGGCGATATTTCACCAAAAGCCGACAAACTTGAGATAGTTTGCGAGATTTTGGGGATAGCCAAAGTAGTTATTGACCACTGACTTTCAATGAATTGAATGCATCCATACACCTTAATGTATTTAAAGTCATTTGGCTCACCCTGTAAATAAATTCCCAGTCGATTGCTGTCAAAAAAGATATTGAAAACAGTTAGATATTATAATATAGTTCTAAATACAAAAGTTCAAAATTGTTACGGGTTAAAGTTTTAGAGTTATATAAAATACGAAATAATTTTTGGCGCCAAATTTGGCGATATTTCGGCGAAACTCGTCAATGTCGACGACATTTGGCGAGATTTTAAGCATGGACCAACAATGACAGATTATCGCCAAATTTGGCGATATTTCGCCAAAACTCGCCAAGAACGATGATAAATGGCGATACTTTGGGCATGGACCAAATGACTGACTATCGCCAAATTTGGCGACATTTTGGCAAAACTCGCCAAGGTCGAGGACAGACGGCGAGATTTTGGGCATGTACCAAACAATGACTGACTACAATTGTATTATATTGAAGATGTCCATAGACATTAAAAACAGATTGGAACCAAAAATCGAGATGCACAACTAGATGTTACAACAATCTTACATATGAAATTTCATAATAGTTTTTGAGATTTGAGAGTTAAATATGCACACACGTACACCAAAAGTCGCCAAGCTTGGCGACTTTTGGCATAGTTCTTGAGGGAGGCACGTGACCGTGGTCGGACCATTACCTAACTTATGTGGTAGGACGGTATTGTGCTTGAAATGGATGAATGCCCCTAAAATTGCCATTGACCGTAATGTATTGGAAATCTTTTGAGTGTTCCTGTAGCAGAACTGTAAATGATAAAGACACTTTTTTTAATTGAGAAATTCATTTTCTAACTCTTTACAGCATATATCACTCCTGAGTCGTTTGAAATAGCCCAAAACCTCTAAAAAACGCTTTGATGAATGTCGGGCCATAGAGCGTAATGTATTTCGAATCTTTTAGGCGGTTCTGTAGATAAACTATCCAGTCGAATGGAACCGAAAGGGGAGGTGCACAACTAGATGTTACAACAATCCTAAAATATAAAGTTTCAACATTTCTAACGCCTAATAGTTTTTGAGATATGCGAGTTTAATGAATTTCGGCCCATTGAGCGTAATGTATTTCGAATGTTTTGGGCGGTCCTGTAGATAAACTATCCAGTCGAATGGAACCAATAGTGGAGGTGCACAACTAGATGTTACAACTATCCAAAATATGAAGTTTCGACATTCTACGCCTAATAGTTTTTGAGTTAAGCGAGTTTAATGAATTTCGGCCCATAGAGCGTAATGTATTTTGAATGTTTTGGGCGGTCCTGTAGATAAACTATCCAGTCGAATGGAACAAATAGTGGAGGTGCACAACTAGATGTTACAACTATCCAAAATATGAAGTTTCGACATTCTATGCCTAATAGTTTTTGAGTTAAGCGAGTTTAATGAATTTCGGCCCATAGAGCGTAATGTATTTCGAATCTTTTGGGCGGTCCTGTACATAAACTATACATTCGATTGCGACCAAAAGGGGAGGTGCACAACTAGATCATAGAACAATCCTAAATATCAAATCTCAACATTCTACGACCAATAGTTTTTGAGATATGCGAGTTACATACATACGTACGTACGTACGTACAGACGGCATGGAAAAACTGACCACAATAGACTCGCCGCTGGTCAAAATGAGTTGCAGACGCGTTAATATGATCGTGCATGCTAGCCTATGATGAGATGCATCGAAAAAATTCTTTAAATTAAATTTAGAGGTAGTCAAAATCGGTTTTTTTTTTTCGAAATTTGGCTCCCAAAATTTTTCGGGATCACATTACTTCCTTATACTACGCACAAGGAAGTAAAAAGCGTGGAGAAAATATATAGTTTATTTTGAATATGTATAGCTGTTAATACCGATTGAAGATGAGTTGCGGTTATCATATATCCTTGCAGGGCGAAAGTGTTTTATCTCACACAAAGCTAGAGCCTGACACACATTTTCTCGTACCATGCTCGTACTAAACCTGTTTCCCGACACAGCAATCACGAGTACTGAACAGAACTGATTCATTTCAAATACACCTGATTCACTAAGACTGTTCTGGTTCCGAATCACAGATATTTCCCCTTCCGATATTCCCATCCGGAGGTTGCCAAGTGAAACAGGAGAGAAAGGCTGTCACCAGATACAAAAGCGCGCCAGTAGTAGGAAGTCGCCAAGCGGTAGCTAATCGGAAAGCCAGCCGCATTATTTAGTCAACTGATTACCCAGACAAAACTGTTTGAGCCGAAATGAAGAGCTGAAGTGCCGAAATGAAAGAACAGAGTCAGGGCTGGATCAAGGACGGATTAAAGGGAGGGCATCTGAGGGAGTGACCACCCCTCCCAAGAAAAAAGAAATTAATGTAAACAATCTTATTTTACTTCCTTAAAATGGATGCATATGTGAATCTTCACACTAATTGCTGAGTAGGCAGTAGCATATCGGCCCTGATCATTTAGGGGCTTTTGCAGTAACAAATTGAATGAATATTTGGTACTTACATCCCGGCAGTCATTCCCGCCAAACTATTTTTTCGTCAAATGAGTTGCCAATCATATTCCAAATCATATTTCATGTGCCCGCCATTTATGTTGGAGGAAATTCGCACGTCTTTGCGGACTGCCGGGATAATACGTAAGTACCAAATTTTTTAATGAAGTTGTAATCAAACTTTTCAAAATGACTCCATGTGCAAGAAATATTTGTAGCTATTTCTGAGGACTTTCCCTGGAAAACAAGTTGAGCTTCTGCATTTCTCAGAGAGCTGAGGTTCATAGGAATGTAGGAATAAAAACACACCATAAAAAAGACATTTCCTCGTGGAGCAATAATTTTTATTTAAATATTGGCGGTAAACTTTTTTTTGTAGTAGATATGAGGATGGTATTTAACCGGATGTTTAGCCGTCCGAAAGTTCTTTTGTTTTAGAGTAAAACGTGTGCGGGCTTTGGTGAAATTCAAAGGTGCATGGAGTAGGGGTAAGCCATCTTTATAAAGCATTTGGTATTTGGTTTGAATTATTTTTATTTATTTATTTTTTACATTTTACAATGTTTGAACACAGGCCATTCGAATTATTGTTTCAAACAATGATAATATATAGAATGCAAGCCATTTATTATATTTTGAGAATTCACAATTCTGATAAATTATATGAATTATAGAAATTAACCGCATTAAATACAAAGGAATTGCTTTTGGTGGGTTCAAATCACAGGTGAAGGTGGCGTATTTCAGTAAGTTCCTTCGGATAAAATAATTAGAACAGGAAGGATCTTTGCACAAAGACAAGATGGTCAAGGTATACTGGAAACCATAACTCCTTCCAAGCAAACTGAAACAAAGAGGGTTTTCTGATACTCTTGCTCCACAAAGAAACTCACAAAATACGTGATAACATTTAAGATTATGCACTACTGCAAAGCTCGCCAAAGTGTGGCAATTTTTTAGGTTTGCGAAAGGTGGGGAGCATTAAAATAGGAATCAACTCTTTCTTGTTCCATAAAACACATCTTTGGAATAGAAATCTATATTAAAATCACCTACTTAAACTGTTTTACAATCTTCGCCATCCATATTAACTATATTTCTCCATTTTAAATACTATTTGGAATAGGCATCATAATCCATGAGTGTGCTGTGTTCGCCTTTCTTGTTAAATAAAATGCATCTTTGGACTCAAAATCTATCTTAAAATCACCTACTAAAACTGTTTTACAACCTTCGCCAAGCATATTCCAACTATCCTGTACCATTTTAAAATACTGTTTGGATGAAATGGGCATCGTAATCCATGAACGTGCCGTGTTTTCCTTCCTTGTTCCACAAAATACTTCATTGGAATTGAAATCAATACTAAATTACCTACCAAAATTGTGTAACAAATTTCGCCCAGAGTACTTCACCTTTATAAATACCATTTGGAAAATGTATCATAATTTATGAGTGTACTGTATTTGTCCTCTCTGTTCCATAAAACAACTCTACAGAATTGAAATCCATATTAAAATCGCCTAAAACTATTTTACAATCATTACCAGGCATTTTCTAGCTATACTGCCCCTTTATTATAAATTGTTGTGTTTTGGCACCAAACTTAGCCATCCATTATCAAAAACTGCAAATCTTGTGCGACTTTCAACATTTTATTAACTCCCCCCCCCCCTCCACGTTATCTGTAAAACATATTTGAAGTTTCTTATCTTCAAAACCTGTTGACAAGATCGCTTTGACAAAAATCTAGGATTGAATGAAATAGCACCCTAGTGCTAAAAAAAAAAAAAAGCTTTCTAGGTGCATCTCTGAACTAAGGGCCCCTTGGTATCATTTGCTACAGGCCCCATGCTGTCTTAATCCGGCACTGATCCCTACCATAGGATTGGATCTAAAGACTTCTGAAGCCAGTTCGTATGATGAATTTATCTTCTTCAGGAGAATTGTCAATAGGGTGAGCTCTTTGTTGACAGTGCTATCCG
>JAWZYV010018625.1:0-28287 GCA_038373885.1 Cheiracanthium punctorium
CTTTTTAGCACGTCATTTCCCGTAAAAAAAAAGGTCACGATATATATTTTTATTAACTGTTTTTTCTTTCTTTTTTTTTTTTGGCCCTCGTATTAATTGAACTTTGTTCTAACATACTAATGAGTTTTTCTGGCTTTACTTTCATTTATTGTTCTAAATCTGTTTTCAATAGTATAATAATTCTTGCATAAAATCTATATTAAAAGAATTTTTTTTTCAATTTGAAGTTTTTAAAAGATTAAGTAATTTGTAGCTATTTTGCTGTAAAAGTGAAATTGAAATAAATAAAATCACACTTAAAAATAAATAAAGAAATGAATGTGTATATATATTAAAAAAATTAAGAAATGGCTTTTATTTTGAAGTATGTATAAATTATGTTCAGAACAGGAATTTGGTTTTTTAAGAGGTGAAAAAAAAATTCTTTTTCTGTGAATCACCACCCTCCCCCCCCCCTCACCCAGACATTATCTATGGAGGTTAATATGGTTCACCCTCATGCTCTAAACTTCAATAATTTCTTTGCGTTATGGCAAGTCTACAAGAGGGGTGTCTTCTTGGGGGGGCTGACTTGGGTGGTGAACTTTTTAAGGATTCTAACCTGTATTCTTGCTCATGCCTCTAAACCTTAAATAATGGTTTTTGGACAAGACAAAAATGTTGGGGGGGATTCAACCAAATGGGCATTGTTGGGGAATTATGAAATAATTGGTTTTGATTTATATTATTTATGTATTGGCCTGCACAAAAATATTTCTTTACCCCTTTTCACAAAAAAAAAGAAATCAATCAATATAAAGTAGTTTCCATTTTAGAAATATTTTATTCCTTTTTCTGGGGGGAGGGGGGAAGAATAGAAAAATAGGTATTCTCTTAAATTTCCAAACATGATATGTACATTAACAGAGGTTATCAGCAGATATATTTATATTTTTGATTTACCCAACAATTAGTTTATTTATTTAATTTTTTTTTTGGTTTTCAATTAAAGGATAGCTATTACTCTTTTAACTTATTTTCGTGTTTCATAATTCTTGTATTTGTTCGTATAAATGACTGAAATTTAATTTCAAATAATTTCTTTTCGATAACAATTCAATCCTGTTCATTTCTTATTTATTTAAAATTAAAAAAAAGACTTGTTAATTGTAATAAAGTTGAAAAGAAAGTTTGAATAAATTATGCTTAAAATAAAACCTATTTAAAAATCAAAATTATTAGTATTCTTTTGATTTTATATAAATATCTTATCATGAACTATTTTTATTGTTTTGTTAATACTGTTGTAAGTGAAAGTTGTTCTGAAATGTACCATAGGTAAAAAATAAGCTTTCAGGGATTTTTTATTTCAGCAGGAGAAAAGGTAACATTGAACATATCAAATATTTCTGCACACTGTTGAGTAATGTGGATGTCCGAAACTCTTATTTCTATTCTTGTTTGATCACAGATTACCTCAAATGAAGTTATAGTACTGCAGACAAAGAAAATTCTTATAAATCTCCTGCTGATGGATTTTACATAGCTCAATGGCTATACAGATCACCTCCAAGCATTTTGAAACTTTCACTTCTATTCCTGTTACGTTTTGACTAACCAAACAAAACATAAACTGTCAACGAATTCTGTAACTAAATAGATCTAGAGGTTATGGAGGTTTGTTTTAGTAACCATGTGGAACTCTTGGGGGTACCTTTTAGTGATGCCATCATCTGATTATTAAAATGAAACTCTGTACTCCTTCTTAATCTGTTTAATTTCAGAATAGGCTGTTATTTTAAATACTGTATGTTTCTGTGTCAACAGTCCACATTTCACTCACTGGAATGAAAGCAAGAATCTAAAAATGCATGGGGTCAGATATTACTTGTACCATTGAGCTACGTAAAATTTATTTTCCAGCTGTTATTGATCATTCTGAACATGACAATAATCCAAGATAGCCCAGAAATAGATATCTAAGAAGTTCTGGATATGAAATAAGTATCAATTTCTGATCTTTGGATATTTTGAATATGAAATAGATAGCCATTTTTGGGATATTTGAGATCTTCTGGAAGTTTAATTATTATAACTATGCTACATATATACAGATCATAGCCTGTATATTATAGATGTTATTTACTCATTAGAGAGATCACACCTCAAATTTCTAATAGAGAAATCTATTTTATGTTGGACTTCTAATAGATATACCCAATATCCAGCTATGATGTATTAAAGATTGCCTATGGACAAACTTGGGGGGGGGGAGGTAAATGCGGCAAAAATATTTACTTGTACGATATGAAGAATATTTTCAAGGCGCTCGATATTGCAGATACATTTTAAATATATTTAATTTAGATTCAATAGCAGCAAAGTTTTATAATTTTTACAATATAAAGGTTAAATATCAACTTTCTACTTTTTACCAATACTAGCTTTATTCCCAGTGTAATATTGAGTAAATATTAACCAAAAAAATTAAAAATGGTATAAAGTTATGTTAAAGTAATTACTTATCCATATTGAATATATTTCCAATGTATATCAAATACTATAAATGCATTTTAAATATATCTGAGGCAAATATTAACTTTGCTACTTTGTACGAAGTTACATTTGATACATTTGACGAAGTTACAGTTGATCTTTGTTTTCAATTTTTTTTAACAATATTGAGTTAACATTAAAAAATTTATCAATTGAGGACTACTTCAAAAATATTTCCAATACAACCCTATATTAAGAATATATTTTTTGTATGTTAAATTCAGTGGAAAAAGGTATTAGTATAGTCATACTGAAAGTATAATGTTATTTTGAGAATTTATCAGACCTAAATGCTAATTTTTACCAATATTGGAATTTTATTTACCAATATTGGAAACTGTTTATTCTCAATGTGTTCACTTACTACTTTGTAATATTATTGGTTTTTGATATCAATGTTTTCACAATATTGAGTTAATATTTAAAAGTTCATTGGTAGTGAGACTGCTTCAGAAATATTCTCAATATATAATTAATATTTCAATACACACTTCATATGTTAATTAAAATTTTACAAATAATAATAACATTTTGAGCATATATCAGGGCTAAACTCTAGTTTTTACCAATACTGGAAGTGGTCTTTACTCTCAAAGTATTCACATATATGTAAATTTTAATAATTAAAAGTAATTAGTACTTAATAATATTGGAAATATTTCTAATATACACTCAATATTATTGATAAATTTCAAATACTTTAAGATTCAATAGTATTAAAATTTGACTTCAAATGGGCAAAATATTAAATTTATAATATTGGATTTTATTTTCAATGAATTCACAAGATTGGATAAATATTGATGCTATATAGAAAATATCTTTTAATGTTTGCCAAATATTTAAAAAATAATAATAATCAATGCTGTTACCAGATACAGTCATATATATATATATATATATTTATTTATAAGGAATTATTTTAATTTCCCTAAAATAGTGATAGCCAGAAGCAAGGCATATGCAAGGAATAAATCCAGGGCCGTACCCAGACAAAAATTTCAGGCAGGGTCCAAACCGTGGAAAAGGCAGAATTTTTCACAAAAAGACGTCATTATTATTATTTTATTAACAAAAATCAATTTTTTTGGGAGGGGGGAGGGTCCGGACCCCTGGATACGGTCTCGAATAATCACCCTATAAAAAGTGGCGGTCACTCTTAAAAAGGGTCATAGCTCACTCTTGATCAGAGCGCTCCACTCTTTAAGGGATGGCGTGCTGTCACCCTTTCCTTAGAGTGAGGCACTCTTTCCCGGAGTGGGTTTTTGAATTCTCACTCCTAGTCCAGAGTCAGAAATGTCACTCTTCAGAATAGTGATTTCTCACTCTATGGAGGTTGGCTGATTTTTGTCACGAAGGTAGGGTGATATATCACTCCTCAGCACTGGTTTTTCACTCTTGATTATTAAGAGAGTAGGGTAAAGTTCTAATGTGGAAGGAAACGTGCATCTGCTCGCGTCAGTAATGTCAAGCAATAACATACCTCAGCATTAAAGGTTCCTCATAAACGTTTGAAAGTTGGGGAAAACATCTAGGATTTCGGCTAGTGTAGTTTGTCATGTGACATCTCTAGGGCGCTGCAGACGTCCATCTTCCTTCACCCTTAGAAGTATCGTCTAACTCTCTTAATAATCAAGAGTGAAAAACCAGTGCTGAGGAGTGATATATCACCCTACCTTCGTGACAAAAATCAGCCAACCTCCATAGAGTGAGAAATCACTATTCTGAAGAGTGACATTTCTGACTCTGGACTAGGAGTGAGAATTCAAAAACCCACTCCGGGAAAGAGTGCCTCACTCTAAGGAAAGGGTGACAGCACGCCATCCCTTAAAGAGTGGAGCGCTCTGATCAAGAGTGAGCTATGACCCTTTTTAAGAGTGACCGCCACTTTTTATAGGGTGATTATTCGAGACCGTATCCAGGGGTCCGGACCCTCCCCCCTCCCCAAAAAAATTGATTTTTGTTAATAAAATAATAATAATGACGTCTTTTTGTGAAAAATTCTGCCTTTTCCACGGTTTGGACCCTGCCTGAAATTTTTGTCTGGGTACGGCCCTGGATTTATTCCTTGCATATGCCTTGCTTCTGGCTATCACTATTTTGGGAAAATTAAAATAATTCCTTATAAATATATATATATATATATATATATATAATATATGAATGTATCTGGTAACAGCATTGATTATTATTATTTTTTAAATATTTGGCAAACATTAAAAGATATTTTCTATATAGCATCAATATTTATCCAATCTTGTGAATTCATTGAAAATAAAATCCAATATTATAAATTTAATATTTTGCCCATTTGAAGTCAAATTTTAATACTATTGAATCTTAAAGTATTTGAAATTTATCAATAATATTGAGTGTATATTAGAAATATTTCCAATATTATTAAGTACTAATTACTTTTAATTATTAAAATTTACATATATGTGAATACTTTGAGAGTAAAGACCACTTCCAGTATTGGTAAAAACTAGAGTTTAGCCCTGATATATGCTCAAAATGTTATTATTATTTGTAAAATTTTAATTAACATATGAAGTGTGTATTGATATATTAATTATATATTGAGAATATTTCTGAAGCAGTCTCACTACCAATGAACTTTTAAATATTAACTCAATATTGTGAAAACATTGATATCAAAAACCAATAATATTACAAAGTAGTAAGTGAACACATTGAGAATAAACAGTTTCCAATATTGGTAAATAAAATTCCAATATTGGTAAAAATTAGCATTTAGGTCTGATAAATTCTCAAAATAACATTATACTTTCAGTATGACTATACTAATATACCTTTTCCACTGAATTTAACATACAAAAAAATATATTCTTAATATAGGGTTGTATTGGAAATATTTTTGAAGTAGTCCTCAATTGATAAATTTTTTAATGTTAACTCAATATTGTTAAAAAAAATTGAAAACAAAGATCAACTGTAACTTCGTCAAATGTATCAAATGTAACTTCGTACAAAGTAGCAAAGTTAATATTTGCCTCAGATATATTTAAAATGCATTTATAGTATTTGATATACATTGGAAATATATTCAATATGGATAAGTAATTACTTTAACATAACTTTATACCATTTTTAATTTTTTTGGTTAATATTTACTCAATATTACACTGGGAATAAAGCTAGTATTGGTAAAAAGTAGAAAGTTGATATTTAACCTTTATATTGTAAAAATTATAAAACTTTGCTGCTATTGAATTTAAATTAAATATATTTAAAATGTATCTGCAATATCGAGCGCCTTGAAAATATTCTTCATATCGTACAAGTAAATATTTTTGCCGCATTTACCTCCCCCCCCCCCCAAGTTTGTCCATAGGCAATCTTTAATACATCATAGCTGGATATTGGGTATATCTATTAGAAGTCCAACATAAAATAGATTTCTCTATTAGAAATTTGAGGTGTGATCTCTCTAATGAGTAAATAACATCTATAATATACAGGTATCTGTATATATGTAGCATAGTTATAATAATTAAACTTCCAGAAGATCTTAAAGATCCAGAATATCCCAAAAATGGCTATCTATTTCATATTCAAAATATCCAAAGATCAGAAATTGATACTTATTTCATATCCAGAACTTCTTAGATATCTATTTCTGGGCTATCTTGGATTATTGTCATGTTCAGAATGATCCATAACAGCTGGAAAATAAATTTTACGTAGCTCAATGGTACAAGTAATATCTGACCCCATGCATTTTTAGATTCTTGCTTTCATTCCAGTGAGTGAAATGTGGACTGTTGACACAAAACATACAGTATTTAAAATAACAGCCTATTCTGAAATTAAACAGATTAAGAAGGAGTACAGAGTTTCATTTTAATAATCAGATGATGGCATCACTAAAAGGTACCCCCAAGAGTTCCACATGGTTACTAAAACAAACCTCCATAACCTCTAGATCTATTTAGTTACAGAATTCGTTAACAGTTTATGTTTTGTTTGGTTAGTCAAAACGTAACAGGAATAGAAGTGAAAGTTTCAAAATGCTTGGAGGTGATCTGTATAGCCATTGAGCTATGTAAAATCCATCAGCAGGAGATTTATAAGAATTTTCTTTGTCTGCAGTACTATAACTTCATTTGAGGTAATCTGTGATCAAACAAGAATAGAAATAAGAGTTTCGGACATCCACATTACTCAACAGTGTGCAGAAATATTTGATATGTTCAATGTTACCTTTTCTCCTGCTGAAATAAAAAATCCCTGAAAGCTTATTTTTTACCTATGGTACATTTCAGAACAACTTTCACTTACAACAGTATTAACAAAACAATAAAAATAGTTCATGATAAGATATTTATATAAAATCAAAAGAATACTAATAATTTTGATTTTTAAATAGGTTTTATTTTAAGCATAATTTATTCAAACTTTCTTTTCAACTTTATTACAATTAACAAGTCTTTTTTTTAAATTTTAAATAAATAAGAAATGAACAGGATTGAATTGTTATCGAAAAGAAATTATTTGAAATTAAATTTCAGTCATTTATACGAACAAATACAAGAATTATGAAACACGAAAATAAGTTAAAAGAGCAATAGCTATCCTTTAATTGAAAACCAAAAAAAAAAAAATAAATAAATAAATAAATAAACTAATTGTTGGGTAAATCAAAAATATAAATATATCTGCTGATAACCTCTGTTAATGTACATATCATGTTTGGAAATTTAAGAGAATACCTATTTTTCTATTCTTTCCCCTCCCCCCAGAAAAAGGAATAAAATATTTCTAAAATGGAAACTACTTTATATTGATTGATTTCTTTTTTTGTGAAAAGGGGTAAAGAAATATTTTTGTGCAGGCCAATACATAAATAATATAAATCAAAACCAATTATTTCATAATTCCCCAACAATGCCCATTTTGTTGAATACACCCAACATTTTTGTCTTGTCCAAAAACCATTATTTAAGGTTTAGAGGCATGAGCAAGAATACAGGTTAGAATCCTTAAAAAGTTCACCACCCAAGTCAGCCCCCCCAAGAAGACACCCCTCTTGTAGACTTGCCATAACGCAAAGAAATAATTGAAGTTTAGAGCATGAGGGTGAACCATATTAACCTCCATAGATAATGTCTGGGTGAGGGGGGAGGGTGGTGATTCAAAGAAAAAGATTTTTTTTTTCACCTCTTAAAAAACCAAATTCCTGTTCTGAACATAATTTATACATACTTCAAAATAAAAGCCATTTCTTAATTTTTTAATATATATACACATTCATTTCTTTATTTATTTTTAAGTGTGATTTTATTTATTTCAATTTCACTTTTACAGCAAAATAGCTACAAATTACTTAATCTTTTAAAAACTTCAAATTGAAAAAAAAATTCTTTTAATATAGATTTTATGCAAGAATTATTATACTATTGAAAACAGATTTAGAACAATAAATGAAAGTAAAGCCAGAAAAACTCATTAGTATGTTAGAACAAAGTTCAATTAATACGAGGGCCAAAAAAAAAAGAAAGAAAAAACAGTTAATAAAAATATATAAGCAAAGTCTTAATAAAAACATGAGTAATGGAACTTCCAAGTCCAGAGTAGTCTTCAGCCTAGCAAATTTTAGTTTACGATGCGTTCTAAATTTAAAAAAAAATTTAAACTATTACAGAACTGCAGAAGTAAAAAATAGCCTACGAATTGAAAAAAAGTGGAAGATATCTCTTATTGAGACTCATGCAGGTTTGAATGAATTATAAAAGCAATGGCAGTGAACACACAACAAATTATTACAAATTTGGTTTAATTGTATTACATTGTTACATTTATATAAAATACAATCACTGGATTCAATATGAGTACTTCAATACTATTTCACATTCAGGGATTCTTCTAACAGCATCTGGAAGATAAAAATTATGACTTCAACAAGTAATTACAGAATTAAAAGTTAAAACATAACTGCTATTCTATCCTAATAAAAAAGGGTACCCTCCCCCTCCCCATAATTTGAATAAGACTGAAGAAAGGCTCAAAATCAGAAAGAGTTGGCAGCTAGAATATACTAGAGCATAAACTAGATCTATGTTAAATACATACAAAATAAAATTAGTTAAAATTAGTTTTGTGTGTACATGGATTAGTGTCAAATTTAAATCTCCAACTAAAGCACAGCTTAACACTTTCAACTAGGTGATTAATTTACAGAGGAATAAGTCAGCAGATCTTTTCATTTGATTCAGAAAACATTTTGTTTATAGTTTCACTAAAATCGGAGGATAACTTTATAATAAAAAGTCTGCAAATCTACATACATTTTGGAACACCTTTAGGAGCAGGTTAAATACAATTTTGGAACAGCACAAAAGCATACCGAAAAATGGTAATAATAAATACTTTCTTATTACCATTTTTCATATTACCATATTTATGTATGGTAATAATAAATACTTTCAAGTAACATTTACATATACTGTAACCTTCTGAGTAAGAGAGGGAAGGGAAACAGGGTTCCTACTGTTAAAATTGTACAAATTATGAATAAATGAATAAAATAAAGATGTAGAATTTAAGCTGCCTTTTACATTTTAATTTTGCCACTGAACATAAAAGCAAATGGAAAAAAACTGCAATAAAACCTAAATATAGCAGCTCAAAAAAAAAAAAAAAATAAAAAAAAATCTATTTTTTTTACCTGCAAAAAATAAAAGAAAAAAAACTTTAATTTTACAGATAAGAAATGCTTGTACTGTTTTATAAAATAATCTGTTCTCTATGTTCTATTAATATTAGAATATACTGATATGCAAAGTGATTGAGAGCACAAAATACTTTATTAAAAGTAAGGAACACATTGTAGGATTTACTTCACAAAATTTTATTTTGTGAGGTAAATCCTCTGAGGTAACACAAAAAAGAATAATTGGGGACAGTATTGAAGCGAAAATCCCATATCAAAGCAATTTGGAATAAAATTATCCCTGAATCACAGTAACCTGTGCGTAATAACAAACATCAAACTAATAGTGACAAAATAAATATTAAACACATTACTTACTATCGGTGAGTTAAATTTGCAAATTATTACAATCAATTAAAAAATAGAAAATATTCAGGACTTGTAATATATTTTAGGTACATCAAAAATTGAGTAAAAATAAAGTGACAACTTTGCAATAAAAACTTTTCATGCACAGCAAGTAAAATATCATCAAATAACAACATTCTTAGCAAAGATCACATCTATATGTGGAAGATAAACAAAATAAATAAATAATTAAACGGAAGTTTGAAAATACTTTTCATATCCAGTCTGGTAAATTACAAGGATTCAATGCTCAGAAGTGTAGCTAGAGGGGGACATTTGTCCCAGGGCATAGGATCCAAAAGGCACCAATTTGTATATAAAACTTTTTCCAGCGCATTTTGGTAAACAGGAAGTGATGCAAATTTGTTCTCGGGCACTGAAAATTCTTGCTACACCTCTGAGTACTGACCCCAATTAATAACCTAGATCTTCTTGAAGTCAGTTAAAAACTAGACTAAAGATATTTTTGAGTAATATTCAAATATACATATGACAACATGTGAACACTGACAAGGTTATTGCACTTTGTTAATACTGCAGGCTTAAAAAATCTGAATTTACTAAGGAAGTAAAGTTTACATTTACATATTGTATTAGTAAAATTAAAAAATAATATATTTCATCTGTTTTTACCACTAATGGTGGTACATGTAATATGGTGTCAAAACTGGTAGGCTAGTTTTCGATTTGGTTTGTACCAAAGTACAGATATGAGATTAACAAAAAAGGAAAAAAAGTCTGAAAGAATGTCCAAACAACTTTTGAGCAATTATACTTATGAATTTCAAGAGCAATAAATATTTTAATTTTTATTGATACTAAATCTATCTTACTTATATACAATTTTGCCTTACTGAAAAATCAGAAAATTTTTGAAAAAAATGAAAAACTGAATTCTTTATAAACATTGAAAAAGGTCTGAATATTAAACTAAATTCTTAAATCTCATCTCTGAAAGTAGCATTTTACAGTTTACATTTTAAACAACAACAGCAGTGACAACATTAATAATAATAATAATAATAATAAAAGTTACAGGAGTTTCAAGGTTTTACTTACAACATATTTTTAAGAGGTAGTGAGGGTGCAGAGTAAAAAAATTAATCTGAAGGGACTAAAAATTGATTTTTATACTTTATTTCATTGTTACTTCATAAAATGTTGCAAATAAGACTTGATTTTGCAAGCAATTTATTAACTTGGTGTCAAATATGCAACTTGACATAAAAAATTTACATATAATAGAGATTAAATAAATGACAGAATATAGCATAACATAAAATGATATACTAAAGAGTTGCCTGGGTCAAATGCTTTAATAAAGAATACCACATTGAATTTTACTGTATAAATATTTATTGTTTTACTCATTGATGTAACTTTACCAAAAGTTATACTTTTTTTTCTTTTAAGAACAGCCCTAATAACTTTCTCAATTTACATGAAATTTATAAAATTTAATACATAGTCACTAACTGCCCCAAAGTAACATCACTTTAGGGAAAAAAAACTAAAAAAAAAAACATATAAATCAATTTGGAAAATAAGAAAAAAAATAAACTAAACAAAAAAGTAAACATCTCAAAAAAAAAAAAAAAGTTATTGACAATTATGAAATTATGCGATACAAGCTTTGAAAAAATTAGACCGCAGAGATCAAAAGTATGCAGACTTTGAACTAGTAATTAAGAACATTTAAAGAATAAATAAACAAAAAACAAAAATATGAATACCACTTATAATGCCAATAGTTTCTTCTCTTTTACAGCATGCCACTGACAAAAATTCAATGGTTTTCCACAGGACCAGTTCAGAGTACTAGAAAATAAAAAGATAATAAAGTGATAAACAGCCAAAATCAATCAGTTTTTCTTGTAACATATTTTATTCATCACTTGGCTCTGCAAGCTCTGCAAGACAGGCTTCTCAAAAACTCGGTATAATTCAGAATGCTTCTTCATAGACAACATGATGAACTTTTATAGAACAACAAAACTGCAGGTCTTATCCCATTTTTAGGGAGAAATTCACGAAAGTGGAAAGTGTATCTGATGGCCAATTCTCCCTCTATTTTGGACAATACAATATGTTATAAATTTTTCTCTGAGTATTTCACTTCTATAAATTAACCATTTGTATTGCCATAAATAGAGCTTGTGAAGAGAAATTCTGAATTTTCAAATTTCTGACATAGTTGAATTCTTTTAAAACCTGTTCAGAAATTGCATTATTTCTTCTAAAAAAAAAAATAATAACTTGATTGAAACATTTTGTTTCTACTCAGTGAGACACTTAATGAAACACAATTTTTGTGAGAAATCTACTACCCATCTGATTCAGTGCTTAAGATATACATTCTTCTAAAATGGGATGCTTTGCAATGCAAATAATAATAATAATATAAAATTCACACAGACATGTGTATAAGGAACATTTATAACATATGATATGAATATAAAATTAACTCCCAAATTTAAAAATACACTGAAATAGTAAATAATTAAAAATAAATACATACTTATATCTAAAGACATCCAAAGTAGTATTCACCCTTATCAAAGGTTCTTGAAAAATCACCCAGTCATCGCTGTTATTAACTCTCCTATATTTCAAGAAAATGAGTATTCAGTACATAAAAAACATTCTAAAAGTTTCGTTTTCTAAAGCAACCAATTTATATGAATATTCATTTATTATCAATTTATATATATTTAACTAATGACCACCCAAGGTAGGAGTCTTCAGTTAAAATTTACATTTAAACATTATCACAAGAACAAATGATTCGGTGGTAGATCGAGGGGTAATGGGATGAGCGGCTATAGGGCTTCAGTCCCCCCCCCCCCAATCTCAAATCCAGGCAGCAATTACGACATAAAGTCGCTTGAGTCAGAAGTATGGGTCTAAATGGGGGCCCCCTTACATTTTGTTTCTTCACCGACTCTGACAATTGTCTTTCTGTATTTTCCACAGTATTTACCCGCTTGCCCATGATAATCAGGGAACAATCATATTACATTAAATTTTTCAGTAATATTTGACTTATTTATTAAGATATATTTTTCAGAAATTTGTATATGAATGCATTTAAAATTATTTCAGATTTTAAATGCAAAAATAATGTGTAACAGATAAACAGTGATAATTCACAAGTAATAATATATTAAGATGCTAACATATCAAAAATATATACTTGTGCAATGTATATGAGGAATATTTGAAATATACACCCAATATTGTGGATACATTTGAAATAAATTTAATTTAAATTCATTAAGATTGACAATATAATGGGTAAATATTAATTTGCTACAATTTACATTAGTATTTATTTCCAATTTAATGATAATATTGAATAATTAAGTATATGAACATGAAAAAATAAAAATACTATAAAATTAATTACTTGTCAATATTAGGAATACATTAGAAATATTACCAATGTTTACCTAATATTGTGGATACATTTTAAATACATTTGGGCTAAATATTAACTTGCTGCTATGTAAAAATACTGGTTTGGGTTTTCAATGTTTTACAATCCAGTGAGGTGCTATTTGAAAGTTTATTGGTAATGGAACTACTTCAGAACTACTTCCAAAATATAGGCAATATTGCAGATACATTTCATTTAAATTCAGTAGAAAAAGGATTAAAATTATTTTGAATTTTTAAGTAAATTTTACCAATATCATAAATTTATTTACCCTTAATGATACCCAGTAGAAGACCCAAACTCTGAAATCCATGCTGTCTGCTTTCTCAACAATGTCAATAAATAATGAAATCTGTTCTGCTACCTGCAAGTTCAGAAAACCACAGAATAATATTAAATACTTGAAAAATATAACATTAATGATATGGGCACCCATAAGGGGGGGCTCAAGGTAGGGAACTTGCTCCCCCCCTAGGAGAGGAGAGCAGGGGCAGGGACATACCCCAAAAAAAATTCTGGGAGGGTCCAGAAATTTCGGAGGGGGTCCAAACGATGAAAAAGGCAGAAATTTTCACAAAAAGACTTCACCATTATTGCTTTGTTAATAAAAACGTAAATTTCGAAGGTGTTACAGACCCCCACCCCCCTTCCTGGGTACGTCCTTGGCCAGAGGGTGACTGGTGGGGCTTCAGCCACCCTCGAAATAAGTAAACATAAGAAATGGAGAAAACTACATATTCGTGGGTAATTTTGAAAGTTCAGCTTGAAATTTTTAAGGTTTAGATACGTCCCTAAGCCAAACTCACTCCACCCCCCCCCCCCACTTAAGTATGTTTTTTCAATCTGCAAAGATATGTTCTGATTAAATGAATTTAAAATGAAATATGCTAGATAAATTTTAAGTTTATGAACATTTCCTATGCAATATGTGAAATAACCTTTATTAAAAATGAAGTCTTAAAAAAATGCAACTCAAAGCATGGCTTTTTCCATAACATTACAGAAATAATTCAACAATCAAAATTAATTGAATGTCAACAATATTATTTGAATTGTCTTAGACTGAACAAGTGTAAAGTAAGCTTTATTTAAGGGGAATAGATGAAGTGAATATTATCAAATACAATGAAGAACCGTTCTGATTATACCATCTTTAAAATAAAACAAACTACATTAAAATCGGCTCATCCATTTGGGATCTATTTTGCCACACACACATCCAACTTTTAGAAAAAAAAACCCAGGCATTTAGTATCTTAGAATGAAAATTTAATAAACTAAATTCATATTCTGAAAAAATTTAAGGACCCCTTAAAATGGGGTGTCTGGGGCATGTGCCCTCCTTGCTCCTGTGATAATCATGGTCTTATCATCACAGGATTTTCAGTAGTATTTGACTTAATTATTAAAATATATTTTTCAGCAATTTGTACATAAATGCACCTAAAATTATTTATCAGATTTTAAATTTTGAAATAATGTACAGTAGATAAACAGTCTTAATTCACCATTACTGTGATATTAAGATGCTGACACATTAAAAATATTTGTTAGTACAATATGAGGGAAATTT
This sequence comes from Cheiracanthium punctorium, assembly GCA_038373885.1. Taxonomy (NCBI): domain Eukaryota; kingdom Metazoa; phylum Arthropoda; class Arachnida; order Araneae; family Cheiracanthiidae; genus Cheiracanthium; species Cheiracanthium punctorium. The sequence goes on from JAWZYV010018625.1 coordinate 14,626, forward strand.
ATAATATACACACAATACTGTGTGGATACATTTTAAATATATTTAATTTAATTCATTAACATAGACAATATAATGGATAAATGTTGCTAATTTTTACCAATATTAGTTTTTATTTCCAATATAATAACAATGTGAAGGATTGAGTATATTAGCATTAGAAAAAATAATAAAATGGTATAAAAATATTTTTAAAAATTACTTGTCAATATTAAGAATACATTATAAATATTTCGAATTTTTACTTAATATTGTGAACACATTGTAAAGATATTTGGGCTAACTACTAACTTGCTACTATTAAAAACTTTATCAGTAATGGAATTACTTCAGAAACATTTCCAGTATATAGCCAATATTGTGGATATATTTCATATGTTAATTAAATTCAATAGAAAAAAATTAGCATTACTTTGAATTGGTATCTAGGCTAAAAGGTAAGTTTTACCAATTTGAGAATTTTATTTACCAATATTGATACACAACAGAAGACATAAAATCTACCATACCAAAATCTGCAAGGCTCTAAAATTAATACTGTATTACTAAATTTAATATTGCAACACTTACCTTTATTACCAGTAATATTAAACTTATCCGTTACTATACTATTGAATTATCCTTAAACAGTATACAAACTTTTTAATTCCAAAAATTTCGCATTTAACATCAAAAACAATAACTTTTTTTCCGCGTTGAATCAGTTTACAAGTATCCCTTGTGTTTTTCGTGCTACTAATGAAAGCTCACACATTCTGAATCACCTGCTACTTTCAGCTGGTTTCCCTGATTTAAAAGTGGACTTTCCTGAGGCCATCTGGGGTGTTCGATCGTAAATTATCCACTTTACCATATGAGAGAGAGGTTTGTGTATGTGTAAAAAGTGGAGAGGGAAATATTACACCACAACAACAGAGCGGTTATTTTGATCTAACAACGTATATATGTATATTCTAAGCGTGAATCTGTGCTAGAATGTGCAATAAGATAAAATGATGCACATAGACATATTGAAATTTATTCACAAAATATTTTTTTCCCACGTTTATAATTTATTTCAATATAAATTGCATACAATATATAATTGATCATTATTTTCTGCTTTTGATTTAAAATTTTGTTTATACTATTTGCAACAGGCGCGTATCCTTCCTAAAAATCTGACCCTTTACTTAGTTTAAAATTTGATACTGAGGCTACAGTTGAAACAGCTTGCTTACAATTTGATACACAGGTTAGAGCCCTCTCCACCCCCGAAATAAAATCCTGACTGCACCACCGATTTACAAACACGCATCAAAACATGCTCAAATATTATATACAGAAACAAAAAACGAATGCAAGATTTCAGCTATATAAGCATAAATAACATACTACGATCAAGTATAGAGACGGATTTAAAGATCAATTTCTCGGAAGGGTATAAAATTAAAAGAAGCAGGCTTGTTTAAGTCTTAAAAACAAAATGTATAGTAAAGCAAAATGTTAACCCTAACCAAAGCAATGTCTGTCGGAAGAGCTGGAGTCCTAATGGATCCGACACTGAATCAATGTATCTTATATGTTGTGAATTATCAAATTTTAAATAACATTTACAATAACTGAAAAGTTATAAGGTTTTACTTACTTGTGTTAGCTAAAAGTATTCCATTACTTGTATGCAGTTGGTACTTCGCAACTGCAGTCCAATTCCAATATGGCGTCGTTTGGGTATGGAAGCAACGCACTCACTCCTGCTGAAGTGAGAGCATCATGGGAAAGGTGGTGACTCTCTCGCTAGAGTGAGCAGATAGCGCCTTCACCCTTACTCTAAGAGTGACATTGTCTCACTCTTGCAGTTAGGGTGACAGAATCCTATCGATGAAGAGTCATAATGCAGTTTTCTCACTCTTATCTCACTCTATCTGGGATCATTTGCCGGTGACTTTTTGTAAGAGTGACAATGTCACTCTAAATTTTTAAGAGAGTAGTTTTGCTCGCTACGTCACTGCGGCTTTTGGTTCACTTTCAAAAGTACCCTGATTTCTGTTAATGAACAGAGCCTTATTATCGCATGGCCACATCGGGACTTTGCCCAGGGCCCCCAATTTCAAATATCGTTCTGAAATATATTTTTTTATCAAAATTTTATGAAAAATACAACAAATTTCATAGAGGGAGTCCCCAAATTCATGAATGCCCCTGGCCCCCGTAGGTCATAATCAGGCTCCGGTAATGAATTCTTTTAAAGGCTAGAACGCTTTACAGCAATGAAAAATATTATGACCCCACCTCTTGCCCTTTCGCCCTTGTTTAGTTAAGCATGTTAGCCTAGAAGCTGGCAATTCATCTGCGTTTCAGAACAGGTGCTTGATAATTTTTCCATAATCGAACACAAAAGCTACACTGTTTGTAGGAATCGAACAACATCACCTCTTACGTCCGGAAATTGTTAAGCTCACTATAACCGAAGTCGTGGTTCACTCAAACTGATAAATGCTATGTATACATTTCTAACGTATTTGAATCGTTACTAATAAGATGCGTTCACTATAACCGAAAGTTCATTATATCGGGAGTTGACTGTAGCTACTTTTCAAGATTCAGTTCTGGGTTTAAAACACCCTTTTCTGAACTCTGCTGAGACGGGCTACATAAGAATGTAGCAGCAAAAAATAGGAGGTATCGACGCCGATACTATCGGTCGATCCCTAATACATATACATATGTAATTTGAACTGTTTCGAATGCATTATTTGGACACTAGCACATTTTAACCGTTTGAGACGCAACCCTTCCTCAAGGCTGAAAAAAGGGCAGCCGTTGCCATCGCTCGACTTAACTACCAGCATGAGGGCGGACGATCGAAACGTCCATCGAGTGCCACAGATCTAGAAACCCTTTTTTGACGGCATCTGGCTGTGCGCGGGCACAGCCTTTGTTTCAGCATTGGGAAAGGGTTGCGCCTCAAAGGGTTAAAAGTTACTATTGTGATGTAGAGTGTGGCTATTGTGATCTAGAGTAGACAGGGTTAATCCTTTAACGCGCAGTGTTCCCGCTTTGGGAACACCAAACTCTGACGTTTTGACTGTTGCCAGTCACGACGAATAGACTTTATTTCTATAAAAATAGTGGCGGGTGACACAGCTCCACGAGAACCCTTTACTTTTTAGCACGTCATTTCCCGTAAAAAAAATGGTCACGATTATTTTTAACTGCACTGACACCTGCTGAAAAATGGAAGAATGCGAGAACAACTGGATAGATTGCCCAATGCTGAAAAAAGGGCCGCACAGCCAGCTGTCGTAAAAAAAAGGGTCTCTAGATCTGTGGCAAGTGATGAACGTGTCGATCGTCTGCCATCTTGCTGGTAGTTAAGTCGAGCGATGGCAAACGGCTGCCCTTTTTTCAGTATTGGGAAAGGGTTGCGCTTCAAAGGGTTAAGGGTCAGTAACATACCGATCATTTACTAGCATTCGATTAACATATCGCAATCATCAAGTCCAAACCGCGCGAAACTGCAAATTTGGCGACTTTTACTTAATGCATTTTCCGGGTATCTACGAAATGTTGCATACTACGCTAAGCTCCCCCACCCCCTCCCACATTCCTTTTACTTGAAAATCGGCCATTGTGTTTCACGTATCTACGTAAGCTTTTGAAGCAAGAAAAATCTGAAGGCGTTTTTCTCAAAACCAAGAAAATGCATATTCGCGTTTTTACTTTGGAGGTAGCTATATTCTAACTGCATGCATTCGTAAAAAGATACAAAAGAAAAAGCTTTTTCGCGTACTTAAAATGATTTCTGTTAAAGTATAAAATCCTTAAAATTATCACATCCTCCAATACAATGATCCAGGCGCGTAGCCAGGAAAAAATTTCGGGGGGGGGGGGGGGTATGCGCCTGGAAAAAATTCCGGGGGGGGATATGAACTTATATGTGTATAAATAGACGGAATTTCATCACTAATCCAAAAATTTCGGGGGGTTATGAACTTATATGTGTATAAATAGACGGAATTTCATCACTAATCTAAAAATTTCGGGGTGGATATATCCCGATATCCCCCCCCCCTGGCTACGCCCCTGCAATGATCCACTCATACATAAATTCATTTTTGCCCAATCACACTTAACTATGTAACAGCCGTTACCCTGCGAGTTGAATAAACTAATATTAGCTAAAATATAATATCCTAATAAGTAAAAAAATACTTACAAACGCATTGTATAATTGAATAAGGTCTCGAAAACACGCTCCCAACATTCGTTCAGAACAAAAGAACTGCGTGGAGTATGAACACGTAGGTAAGACGATCATCGACGTGTACTAAAAGAGCTAAACGAAATTCGTCTGTAAGATAGCGCTGTGAGTCGTAATCACTAAATTTATGTTGTGCGCATGCGTGCATTAATAGAAGATCGCATGATTCGTCGCTGTGCGTCGCTAGAGGGCATTCGTGTAGTTAATCATTAAAAGGGGGGGGTCAAGTATTTTCCCTTGAGAGACTGACTATTTCGCCTGTCTGCCGCTAGTTGATGATCGTCACATGTTCAAGTCCATGAGCATGAAACTACAAGCAACAGTTCGTTACAGCGAATGCTGCCAATATTGGGTGCGTTCGTCAACACACAACCAGTTCTACAGGCGCAACCAGTTTTAGTTTAAACCGCTCTTAAACGCTCATTTTTTAAACTGAAACTAGTTAACCTTTGTTCTTAAAGTCAACTTAGTGCAGTTAGTTGAAACACTAAATCAACTGATACAGAAGTCAGTTCATTTAGTTTTCGACTGTTTGTTTACACTTCCTTTCGTCTGATAAGACGTTTTGTGATAAACAAACGCATCACCTACGCAACGAAACTGAACAAACTGAAGTAATTCTTAAATTCGATAGAAACTAAGCACACCTGTTTCGTTTGTTTTCCAGTTTTTGCACAAATTTAGCGGCACGACTTCATGAGTATACGAACACGTCCTGGTTTACTGCTTAATTTGAACCATTAAGATACTTGAGATAATATGCATACCGCGAGTTCTGAAGTCGCAATGACACAGTTTTGTCGAAAGTGGACTCTATGATGGTCTAGGCGGATGCATTTACACTTATGCTAATCAGCATATCTGTACGCACTTTCAAGAAGTATTCAAGTGCAGGTGAATTTTCCTACGTCGGATTCATTATAAAGTGTTATTCTTTATACAAAGTAGATTATGTAGTATATATAATAGTCTAAGAGCCAGCGACCGCCAGACCTTCGTCATAGTATAAAAGCTGAAACTTTCTCTGCGCATACCCCCCCAACAGAGGTAGGAACCATCGGCCACTCTAAAGTTTGGAGGATCGTGGCTTTGGCAGGTAACAGGTGGCAAAGGTGTGTAAAATGGCAGAAAATTTTGGTCATTTCATAAAGCTTCATTTTTTGATAGGTTCTTCTTCGCAGTACTAGAAATCACTAGATCCCTTGCCAGACACTTTTCCATCGTGGCAAATCCCCGCCAGACAACGTCAAAGTCATGAAAAACGGTTGTGTTCGTAAACTCCTGCGACGAAGTACGTCAAGCTGTCACAAAGCGCCAAGCACATTTTATACTGCTACTTCTGAACTTTCTTACGAGCGAACTTTCTTGCAGCGCGCTCATCATAGAATTACGTTTTTCAAGACTTTGAGGTGGTCTGGCGGGGGTTTGCCACGATGGAAAAGTGTCTGGCAAGGGATCCAGTGATTTCTAGTACTGCGAAGAAGAACATATAAAAAAATGAAGCTTTATGAAATGACGAAATTTTCGGCAATTTTAGACACCTTTGCCCCCTGTTACCTGCCAAAGCCACGATCCTCCAAACTGGCCGATGGTTCCTACCTCTGTTGGGGGGTATGCGCAGAGAAAGTTTCAGCTTTTATACTAAGACGAAGGTCTGGCGGTCGCTGGCTCTTGCTCTATAAAGACAACTTCTAATATTTATCATCTAGTGCATGCTTTTTTCAAAAATTAATCACTTACTCACGAAATTGAAATTTCTCTCATACTTGAATACTTTTTTCAATGGATGCACTAATTATTGATATTTCTAGACAACCACGCGCATTAAAGGCCTAAACCATCTCCCGAAGGACCGATCCTTCTAATTATTTTAAAAGTTTTCATTTTTACTTTCCGAACATGTACCATGTAAGGAAAGTATTGTAATCATGAAAAAATTCGAATTCGAGATTTTGGTGTATTGACACGTTTTGAGGCCTTCTGAATTCATTTAGGCTATTTTTACGAGATGTATGTGTGTATGTGTGTATGTGTGTGTGTGTGTGTGTATGTGAGTGAACAAGATAGCTCCTGAACGGGGCATTCGATTGAGCTCCAATTGGGTATATATGTTAGACATTTCTGTGCTGTGCCTCACAGACATTTCTGTGCTGTGTTGACAGGCTGCTTTGACGATGGCGCGATTTTGCTGCGCGGAAACTGGTCCCCCTCTCCCCCCCCCAATTAAACGGGTTGATGGATATAATTAACCCGTTCTAATCATCCGTTGTATGTGATAATATATAAGTACACTTTCCATTTAAATAGGCAAACAAATAATAAACATTTCTTATTTCGATTTATTTGTTTATTGAATTTTACGATTTCGATCTTTCGAATTTTCGATTGTTCGAGTCAAGCCCGGTCCCGCCCACCTCGAATGATCGAAACTATTGCTTTGAACTTTTGACTAGACCTTTGCATTATTGCTTTGAACCAATTTCATAAAAAAGGCCATGCACCGGATAGTTTTAAGCTTACACGAAGACAGCAGCCCAAAGCGTGAACTATTTTGATCAATCCTTGCTGGGCATCTGCTCAGGGAAAGGGAAGGAAGCTAGCCAAAAAATTTTGAGCAAAAAGATGGCGCCCTTATTGTTCGTGAAAAAGTATTCATTGTGCCGGAAACTAATGTAATTTTTTTCCGTATGTCAATATTTTGGTTAGCCAAAACGACTGAAGCTAATGATGCGAAATTTGGCACGTGGCTGAATTTTTGAGCGTAACTGCTAGATGGGAGAACCTTATCCAAAATTCGCAACTTACGAGGGATGGATAAACGACATGTCCTGCGTGATCTTAAAGAAGAAAAGAGATATCCATAAATTATTGCTGCAAAATTCAACACTCGCGAATACCTAAATATAGAATTCAGAACCTTTCCAATAGAATCCTCCGATGAGAGTAGACGTGAAAGAAGGGGGAGGGTGGCCATTTTTATAGACGAAAGAAAAAATAATGTCTTTAACCCATTTATGCCTAGCGTCCCTTTTTTGGGACGGCATTATCGCTATCATTCGAAAATGTTATTTATTTTTCCTAGCCTTTATTCGCGAGTATTGAACCTCGATTCCACAAAATATTTTAATATGGCCAAGTAGGATGTTGACATTTCAATTTTTATACATAACGATTTTAAATGAAAGCATCCCCTTTTCAAAAAGTTGACATCAGAAATTTATCAATTACTTCTGGTGTTAGCAAAAATCGAAGAAAGTCGCAAAAATATCCAGGCACGAATGGGTTAAAATTCTCCTTTTAAATTTTAACTAATAAGGGAGTCCTACGCTTAGTTGTGCAGTAAATCATTAAAATTTAGTAAGAGAAAAATTTCTGATTTTTTATTATTATTTGAACTGAAAAGAAAATTTTTACGCGACGCTTTTATTTTCGCGATTAACACGGGCTCGCGAAATTAAGTGCTTTTACAGGACTTTTAACATAGAGTGAGCCCTTTATAAGTTGATCCAATTTTTTATCAATTCCTACTTAGGTCAACAAAATTTTTTTTTAATTTTAGTTACTTTTTATTATATTTAATCTCATTAATTAATTAATTAATGCAAGGACGTTGTGAAGCAAGGCTCGATATCGTTAATCCAGTTTGATTGTTTAGTTTAGTTTATTGTTTTCATTCATTTTTAATCCCACGTCACTTGATCTAAAATGAATTCATTTAATTGAATTAATGTTTGAAAAAACTGTATTAGCATCAAGTGTCATCCACTACAAGTTTTAAAAGAAATGTATTTGAACTTGGGTGGATGAATAAAAAGTATCTTATGAACGATTGAAAATGTGAACAAGATATACAAATATGTATAGGGAAAGCGTGAACTAATAGTAGGAATTGAAAAAAAAAAAAAAAAAGACTTCATTAACTGTCAAGGAAATAGAAAATAACACTATATTCAGACACGGCAAGGCAAATGACAGCCGTCCAAAAAACATTCTATTTTTTAAATCAATAAAGTGAGGTTAATTAAAAAATGTGTTCCAATAAAGGATATGAGTAAGTGAGTTTGTAAGATGCACGAAAAGGAACGAACATCCGGATCCACGGGGGGGGGGGGGCTCGTGCCCTCCCCCAGAGCTATAAATACATTATGGATTAGGGAAGTTTAAAAAATTGTAAATTTTCTCATGAACTGAAATTTAAAAATGTAGCACTGTATATACAGTTGACTCTCTGTTTAACGACGATCTCTTTCCAAAGACGACATTTCAAAGTCCCAGCAACTTCAACGTAAAATATGTCTATTTAAAGACGACGTCGTTTCTGTTTAACAACGATGTTTCTTTTTTCATCTTACTCTACAGGAACGGGGGAAATTTTTTTTTTAAGAGTGGGAAAAAAGTGTCGGGGAATGTCAAAAGTGCAATTCTCAACTACCTGAGTGAATTCTCAAAAGGTATTTTAGAAGCATAGAGAAAGTTCTTGAAGCAACACAAAAATTTAGCTCGGGATCCAAATCCAAACGGCCGAAAAGTCAATGTGGCCGATTAGAAGAGTTTGCCAAGGCACTTCTGCATGCAAAGGGTTGTATGAAGCAAGAGCATACAACATTCTAATTTCTGGGCCCCACCATGGCCGAGTAGATAAGACACTCGACATGATGGGCGGCTGAAGTGTGAAGGTCCCGCGTTTGGGCCTACCGCGCGGCTGTCTATCTAACTATCTGGAGTTTTTCCAGATGGTTTTCTCCAGATTTAACGTGAATACGCACTAGAATTTCTTAAAAAATCCTTCGACCACGGCAACCGCCCCCGAATGCAGATGCCTCTAGTATAAGCTTGCCACATAGCACCACATAACACATAACTCCAATTTCTGGAGGCCCGACGAGTGGCTGAGCGCATAGCGCTCGCAACTGGGAGAAGAAAAGTGCCTGGTTGAAACTCAGGTCGCGTCCGTCAGTCTAGCCGTTCGTACGCAGTTTTCTCCGAAACTTCTCATAAATACGGATTAAGACCCCTTAGAGAAACCCCCACGTAGGGCATCCTGTACTCGGCCTAGATCTCTCATGTAGATAATTGTTCGTATTAGCAAAATAAAATAAAATCAAGCAATTACTGCAGTGCTGTTATTCTGGCAGAAAAATTTGGAATGCAAAATTTTAAGGCTTCGGCTGGTTAACTAGAAAAATTCATAAAATGGAAGCTGGCGCATTTCACATTTGAGAAAATCTGGAAGAAAGAATAACGGGAAGGCGAAAAATGGAACAACTGACTGATTTTGATTTTCTTCAAACCTAATTTTAATGTATTGCTTGTTTTTACTACACTTTTTTAAGGTAAGTTAAAATATTTTTTTGTGGATAATAAAATGATATAATGATAATAAAAGTAATATCTTTAAACGCGCCAATATATCAAGAAAAATATTCAGAGTCCTAAGAATGTAAAGTGTAAAGGGTTGGTATTGATGCTGCTGTAGGATTACGGCCGATTGTCTGCATATGGATTCTAAGCCGATGGGTGGATTGCACTACGTGGGGGGGGGTCTTTCAAAGGGGTCCTAACCCTTATTTACTCTCAGTTTTGGAGGAAAGCAGGGAAAACTCCGAACAGTTAGGTCGGCGGACGCGAACTGGTTTTGAACCAGGCACCTTCCAAAGTGTAAATGGAAATGTTATTCTTTTAAAAATTCTGTTTATGGAAGATCTCTATTTAAGGGCAATTTTTCGCATTTTCACGGTTCCTTGAAAGTCGTTAAACAGAGAGCCAACTATATAAATATATATATCAAGAATATTTACACCAATACTTATTGAATCCTTGTGGACTAAACATAATTTCTCTATTTACAAAAATGATAGAGCTTTTATTTTTAAACAGAAGGAGGGGCAAATTTTATTGACTCGCTATCGCCACAGTGGCTGGATCACAGTTCCCTAGTTTTATTTGTACAGTGGAACTTGTCTAATGGGACTACCCTTGGGAAGAACAAAACTGGTCACCTTATAAAGACGGTCACCTTGCAAAGGTGGTAAAGTGTGATGGTTGTAAAGCGAAATTGTATTAAAGTTGTCGCTAGAGACAGATGATCTCTTTATCAAGGTGGTTAATCACTTTAGCATGTTCCACCGTATTTGAATGGACGACGGCACTCTGATACTGCGAAAAAATATCTTCCGTTGCTCTCTCCATTTTAAAGGGGACGGATTTTGGGGTTTAGTGCAGAAATCTTTTATCGGTAAACCCCGAATTGCCGTTAAAAAGTCGTAAAATTCGAAGAATGCCCTCTTACCCACTGCAGTCACGTTAGACACAGCGGCAATCAGCATCGGCCTTAACGGGTTTTGTTCGCAAAAATCGTGTGATTTTGGTACATAAGTACAAATAAACTAATTATGCCAGGCAGATCAAAATTTTGAAACTGTCTCTTTACAAGCTGTACTACACACTGAAAAAAAAAAAAACGATAAATCTGTATCAGTTTCAAAACTTTTAAGAAAAAAATTCTTAAAAATCGGAAATTTTTGCAAAACGTGTCACTCTTCGAAAACTCTTGCAGCTCAGATCCAGTTTATGAACTTTTTCTGAAAATTTCTCAAAAGCCACAGCTTTTTCGCTTATTGCAGTGTGTAAAGCAGCTGATAAAGAACCATCTGGAATTTTTTGGAGACCATGGTGCTATTAATTTATTTCAATTTGTGTACAAAGACTAAAAACCACGAAGATATATTATAGGAGTGGACACTCTCCATACCTGCTATGCTGTGTTTTTGGTACCCCAAATAAGTTGCAATTATGTAAACATTGGAAATCGAGTGACGTGCAGCGATCCTAGCAGCAAAAGAATAAAGCATTTCCCGTGCTGATTGACAACTAATTTTACTTGTTTTTAATTTTCCGACCTAGTACGTGAACAAGATTATTAACGCGAGCACTAAATTTAAATTATTTTTTTCATTTTTGCTTACATGGTTGCCTTAGTAACAAATGAATAAAAAATGTTCTATCTTAAGATTATTTAAATATTGAGTTTGTATTTGTTAACGAGTGCGTATATCGTGGCTCACAGAAAAGAAGTTTTCGTCTGCCGCGGTACATATTTACATTAGAAAATGGCTTTGAATTCATTACTGAATTCTTTATGTAACATGAATTTAATATGAGTTTTTTAGCGGCAATTTAAAGCTGTGCTAAAATTTATCACAGCATGAAATAAATGTAAACTCATGTCCATAAATTAAGGATAATTCAGAATCACACAGAAATTGATCTCTAAAATGAAAAATTCACCTGTGGAATGATGACACACATCTTGAAGAAGAATATGCAAATTACAGGAAACCACCAGATGGCGTGGATGGTACATCACAATGACGAGAGTGTAAGAGAGGGGTATATAAGGAATGGTGGCAAAGAAGTAAGATTGTTCACAAGCGCTGTGAAAGCCTTTCAGTGCAAAAACCGCATAGTTATGGCACAAAGGAGGCATTTGGATGATGTTTTACGTGGCAGAATTATTGGACGACTGGAATGTGGACGTACCCAGCTGGAAGTATCCGAGGAACTTGGAATCGCTCAGAGTGTCATCTCCAGGCTTTGGCAACGATTCCAAGATGATGGTAATGTGAGTAGACGTTACAGCACAGGTCGCCCCCGAGTTACAACGCCGAATGAGGACCGCTATTTGGCAGTTACTGCCAAAAGAAACAGACGGAGTACAGCATCAGACCTGTCTCGTCAGCTCTCTTCAGCTACCGGTACGACAGTTTCAAGGCAGACCGTGTACAGACGCTTAGGGCACATTGGTCTATATGCTCTTAGGCCTGTCAGATGTGTTCCACTTACCGCAACTCACTGTCGCCTGCGATTAACCTGGAGTAGAGAGCATGCATTGTGGACACCGCAACAGTGGTCTTGTGTGATGTTTTCCAGGTTTAGTTTGGAGTCTGATTCTCGCCGGACATTCATCTGGAGAGCATCAGGTACCCGTTACCACCAAGAGAACACCATTGAAAGACACCGTTACGGTGGTGCAGGATGGCTCGTTTGGGGAGGAATTATTCTTGGTTCCATAACTGACCTGCATGTTCAGAGTGTAACGATGACAGGCCACATCTATCGGGATGTCATTCTGGAACAACATGTACGTTTGTTTCGGGGCGCCATGGGTGCTGAATTTGTGTTTATGGATGACAACGCCCGTCCTCACCGTGCAAACATTGTAGACGAATGCCTTCAATCGGAGGATATCACCCGTATGCATTGGCCAGCATACTCACCGGACTTGAATCCAATAGAGCATGTGTGGGATATGCTTGGCCGACGAATTGCAGCCCGTCAACCCCCTCCCACCTGTCTACCGGAACTTCGGAGTGCATTGCTTGATGAGTGGTGTAATATTCCCCAAGATCAGATTGATCATTTGATACTCAGCATGCCTAGGCGTTGTCAGGCCTGTATTGCATCGTCCGGGAGACATACTCCGTATTAACCATCCTACTAACCATGTTATACTGTTTTTTGTAAATAGGTTCTTTTTTGAAATTTGGTCAAGGGAGTAAAACTTGCAATTTTTATTAATTATGTCAAGCATATAGCATCTTTTTTGCTCTTTACTTTTTGTTTAATAAATAGACTTTACAAATAAGTCAAATTTGTTTTGCTTCTTTCTCTTTCTTTGCCTGAACTTCATTATCCTTAATTTATGGACATGAGTGTAAATACTGCTTGTTTGAGTGGGATCGTCGTTATAAATAAAACTCTTTTTAAATATTGTATTCACACATACTACATTCTTCTAAATTCACTACTATTTCTTAAAATACAGCTTTTGGACAAAATAACAACACGACATTACATACATAATATTACTTCGCTTCGAAATTACTGCCTATATTAATTACGAAATAGTATTCCAAGACAATTATATAATTAACTAGGGCAGGGGCCAAGGCCCCCAGACTTGTTACGCTCGCTTTTCGTATGAAGCATTCGGCCCCTAATAAGGCTTATTCGTAAAAAAAGACATAATTTCAACAGACAAAACCCGAAGATTGGATCAGATAGAATGTTACTGAGCTACTCATTGCTTGGTTCTTGCATGTTCATTGGCACATAAAAATTTAAACTTCACACTACAGTAGACCCCCTCTCCCTCATAACACGGAAGATATTTTGTTATGGGAATCCGTGTTGTACGGGTCCTGAACTATACTCCACCTGGAGTGCGGACTCCGCTTATATTCGCTGTTAAAATTATTTGCACTCCTCAGAAACACAATGATATTTAATGTTGCCATTCAAAAGTTATATTAATTAGGAGCTAAAGCGTAATAAAATCAGGACATCTGTTTCAGCTGTATTTTTAATAATGTAAAACCTATTGGACACCTTGCGAATTGGCCACCCATGTCGATTTTTCATTA
>JAWZYV010018626.1:0-24609 GCA_038373885.1 Cheiracanthium punctorium
TAAAACACATTTATTTATCGAAATTAAAACGGGCTCTTTTCTGAACCTGCGAACGTGCACTAGTGTTCGGAACACGGTAACAGACCGAGCAAGGCCGCCGGAACCATAGATGGGAAGATACGGGTGGATTTTACCCTTTATGGGCGTAAAGTGACGGAGACGGCGAGATCTCTTTACTGCGACAAACACTATTTTTAACTATGTTCCATTATAGCCAAAATTATGAAACTTGGTGGGTGTTAAGGTGTTGCCACGAGGTATGGATTTTTATTACGTTGGCCATTGTCGGAACAATGGCTCTCGAGTTAGAGCCATTTGAAGTTCACCAATTTGGGCGACCTAGGTATAAAATGTTAAAACCCAAATTTTAATTATAACTCAAAGTAAATCGCGCTAAAGGACATCTATTGGCACCAATAGTCCACGTCCCAAGCGGCTAAGTCGTCGGGTATATAGAACTGGAGATACGGGAGGCGCCGTTTATATTGTCATTGGATAGGGCGGCAGGGGGCGGTATTTTGTTTAACCAAACGGGGTTTTAACTATGTTCCAATTGAGCTAAAATTATGAATCTTGGTGGGTGTTTAGGTCTTTCCAAGACCGTTCTTTTGATACTTTGTTGGACATCGTAGGTCCAATAGTTCGCGAAATATAGCCATTTGAAGTTCGCCAATGTTGACTAAAATGGCAGTGTAAACACATGCATTTTATTTTATCGAAATTAAAACGGGCTCTTTTCTGAACCTGCGAACGTCCACTAGTGTTCTGAACACGGTAACAGACCGTGCAAGGCCGCCGGAACCATAGATGGGAAGATACGGGTGGATTTTACCCTTTATGGGCGTAAAGTGACGGAGACGGCGAGATCTCTTTACTGCGACAAACACTATTTTTAACTATGTTCCAATATAGCCAAAATTATGAAACTTGGTGGGTGTTAAGGTGTTGCCACGAGGTATGGATTTTTATTTCGTTGGCCATTGTCGGAACAATGGCTCGCGAGTTAGAGCCATTTGAAGTTCGCCAATTTGGGCGACCTAGGTATAATATGTTAAAACCCAAATTTTAATTATAACTCTAAGTAAATCGCGCTAAAGGACATCTATTGGCACCAATAGCCCACGTGCCAAGCGGCTAAGTCGTCGGGTATATAGAACTGGAGATACGGGAGGCGCCGTTTATATTGTCATTGGATAGGGCGGCAGGGGGCGGTATTTTGTTTAACCAAACGGGGTTTTAACTATGTTCCAATTGAGCTAAAATTATGAATCTTGGTGGGTGTTTAGGTCTTTCCGAGACCGTTCTTTTGATACTTTGTTGGACATCGTAGGTCCAATAGTTCGCGAAATATAGCCATTTGAAGTTCGCCAATGTTGACTAAAATGGCAGTGTAAACACATGCATTTTATTTTATCGAAATTAAAACGGGCTCTTTTCTGAACCTGCGAACGTCCACTAGTGTTCTGAACACGGTAACAGACCGTGCAAGGCCGCCGAACCATAGATGGGAAGATACGGGTGGATTTTACCCTTTATGGGCGTAAAGTGACGGAGACGGCGAGATCTCTTTACTGCGACAAACACTATTTTTAACTATGTTCCAATATAGCCAAAATTATGAAACTTGGTGGGTGTTAAGGTGTTGCCACGAGGTATGGATTTTTATTTCGTTGGCCATTGTCGGAACAATGGCTCGCGAGTTAGAGCCATTTGAAGTTCGCCAATTTGGGCGACCTAGGTATAAAATGTTAAAACCCAAATTTTAATTATAACTCTAAGTAAATCGCGCTAAAGGACATCTATTGGCACCAATAGCCCACGTGCCAAGCGGCTAAGTCGTCGGGTATATAGAACTGGAGATACGGGAGGCGCCGTTTATATTGTCATTGGATAGGGCGGCAGGGGCGGTATTTTGTTTAACCAAACGGGGTTTTAACTATGTTCCAATTGAGCTAAAATTATGAATCTTGGTGGGTGTTTAGGTCTTTCCGAGACCGTTCTTTTGATACTTTGTTGGACATCGTAGGTCCAATAGTTCGCGAAATATAGCCATTTGAAGTTCGCCAATGTTGACTAAAATGGCAGTGTAAACACATGCATTTTATTTTATCGAAATTAAAACGGGCTCTTTTCTGAACCTGCGAACGTCCACTAGTGTTCTGAACACGGTAACAGACCGTGCAAGGCCGCCGAACCATAGATGGGAAGATACGGGTGGATTTTACCCTTTATGGGCGTAAAGTGACGGAGACGGCGAGATCTCTTTACTGCGACAAACACTATTTTTAACTATGTTCCATTATAGCCAAAATTATGAAACTTGGTGGGTGTTAAGGTGTTGCCACGAGGTATGGATTTTTATTTCGTTGGCCATTGTCGGAACAATGGCTCTCGAGTTAGAGCCATTTGAAGTTCGCCAATTTGGGCGACCTAGGTATAAAATGTTAAAACCCAAATTTTAATTATAACTCAAAGTAAATCGCGCTAAAGGACATCTATTGGCACCAATAGCCCACGTACCAAGCGGCTAAGTCGTCGGGTATATAGAACTGGAGATACGGGAGGCGCCGTTTATATTGTCATTGGATAGGGCGGCAGGGGGCGGTATTTTGTTTAACCAAACGGGGTTTTAACTATGTTCCAATTGAGCTAAAATTATGAATCTTGGTGGGTGTTTAGGTCTTTCCAAGACCGTTCTTTTGATACTTTGTTGGACATCGTAGGACCAATAGTTCGCGAAATATAGCCATTTGAAGTTCGCCAATGTTGACTAAAATGGCAGTGTAAACACATGCATTTTATTTTATCGAAATTAAAACGGGCTCTTTTCTGAACCTGCGAACGTCCACTAGTGTTCTGAACACGGTAACAGACCGTGCAAGGCCGCCGAACCATAGATGGGAAGATACGGGTGGATTTTACCCTTTATGGGCGTAAAGTGACGGAGACGGCGAGATCTCTTTACTGCGACAAACACTATTTTTAACTATGTTCCAATATAGCCAAAATTATGAAACTTGGTGGGTGTTAAGGTGTTGCCACGAGGTATGGATTTTTATTTCGTTGGCCATTGTCGGAACAATGGCTCGCGAGTTAGAGCCATTTGAAGTTCGCCAATTTGGGCGACCTAGGTATAATATGTTAAAACCCAAATTTTAATTATAACTCTAAGTAAATCGCGCTAAAGGACATCTATTGGCACCAATAGCCCACGTGCCAAGCGGCTAAGTCGTCGGGTATATAGAACTGGAGATACGGGAGGCGCCGTTTATATTGTCATTGGATAGGGCGGCAGGGGCGGTATTTTGTTTAACCAAACGGGGTTTTAACTATGTTCCAATTGAGCTAAAATTATGAACCTTGGTGGGTGTTTAGGTCTTTCCAAGACCGTTCTTTTGATATTTTGTTGGACATTGTAGGACAAATAGTTCGCGAATTATATCCATTTGAAGTTCGCCAATGCTGACTAAAATGACAGTGTAAACACTTGCATTTTATTTTATCGAAAAAATAAACGGGCTCTTTTCTGAACCTGCGAACGTCCACTAGTGTTCGGAACACGGTAACAGACCGTGCAAGGCCGCCGGAACCATAGATGGGAAGATACGGGTGGATTTTACCATTTATGGGCGTAAAGTGACGGAGACGGCGAGATCTCTTTACTGCGACAAACACTATTTTTAACTATGTTCCATTATAGCCAAAATTATGAAACTTGGTGGGTGTTAAGGTGTTGCCACGAGGTATGGATTTTTATTTCGTTGGCCATTGTCGGAACAATGGCTCGCGAGTTAGAGCCATTTGAAGTTCGCCAATTCGGGCGACCTAGGTATAATATGTTAAAACCCAAATTTTAATTATAACTCTAAGTAAATCGCGCTAAAGGACATCTATTGGCACCAATAGCCCACGTGCCAAGCGGCTAAGTCGTCGGGTATATAGAACTGGAGATACGGGAGGCGCCGTTTATATTGTCATTGGATAGGGCGGCAGGGGGCGGTATTTTGTTTAACCAAACGGGGTTTTAACTATGTTCCAATTGAGCTAAAATTATGAATCTTGGTGGGTGTTTAGGTCTTTCCAAGACCGTTCTTTTGATACTTTGTTGGACATCGTAGGACCAATAGTTCGCGAAATATAGCCATTTGAAGTTCGCCAATGTTGACTAAAATGGCAGTGTAAACACTTGCATTTTATTTTATCGAAATTAAAACGGGCTCTTTTCTGAACCTGCGAACGTCCACTAGTGTTCTGAACACGGTAACAGACCGTGCAAGGCCGCCGGAACCATAGATGGGAAGATACGGGTGGATTTTACCCTTTATGGGCGTAAAGTGACGGAGACGGCGAGATCTCTTTACTGCGACAAACACTATTTTTAACTATGTTCCATTATAGCCAAAATTATGAAACTTGGTGGGTGTTAAGGTGTTGCCACGAGGTATGGATTTTTATTTCGTTGGCCATTGTCGGAACAATGGCTCGCGAGTTAGAGCCATTTGAAGTTCGCCAATTCGGGCGACCTAGGTATAATATGTTAAAACCCAAATTTTAATTATAACTCTAAGTAAATCGCGCTAAAGGACATCTATTGGCACCAATAGCCCACGTGCCAAGCGGCTAAGTCGTCGGGTATATAGAACTGGAGATACGGGAGGCGCCGTTTATATTGTCATTGGATAGGGCGGCAGGGGGCGGTATTTTGTTTAACCAAACGGGGTTTTAACTATGTTCCAATTGAGCTAAAATTATGAATCTTGGTGGGTGTTTAGGTCTTTCCAAGACCGTTCTTTTGATACTTTGTTGGACATCGTAGGACCAATAGTTCGCTAAATATAGCCATTTGAAGTTCGCCAATGTTGACTAAAATGGCAGTGTAAACACATGCATTTTATTTTATCGAAATTAAAACGGGCTCTTTTCTGAACCTGCGAACGTCCACTAGTGTTCTGAACACGGTAACAGACCGTGCAAGGCCGCCGAACCATAGATGGGAAGATACGGGTGGATTTTACCCTTTATGGGCGTAAAGTGACGGAGACGGCGAGATCTCTTTACTGCGACAAACACTATTTTTAACTATGTTCCAATATAGCCAAAATTATGAAACTTGGTGGGTGTTAAGGTGTTGCCACGAGGTATGGATTTTTATTTCGTTGGCCATTGTCGGAACAATGGCTCGCGAGTTAGAGCCATTTGAAGTTCGCCAATTTGGGCGACCTAGGTATAATATGTTAAAACCCAAATTTTAATTATAACTCTAAGTAAATCGCGCTAAAGGACATCTATTGGCACCAATAGCCCACGTGCCAAGCGGCTAAGTCGTCGGGTATATAGAACTGGAGATACGGGAGGCGCCGTTTATATTGTCATTGGATAGGGCGGCAGGGGGCGGTATTTTGTTTAACCAAACGGGGTTTTAACTATGTTCCAATTGAGCTAAAATTATGAATCTTGGTGGGTGTTTAGGTCTTTCCAAGACCGTTCTTTTGATACTTTGTTGGACATCGTAGGACCAATAGTTCGCTAAATATAGCCATTTGAAGTTCGCCAATGTTGACTAAAATGGCAGTGTAAACACTTGCATTTTATTTTATCGAAATTAAAACGGGCTCTTTTCTGAACCTGCGAACGTCCACTAGTGTTCTGAACACGGTAACAGACCGTGCAAGGCCGCCGAACCATAGATGGGAAGATACGGGTGGATTTTACCCTTTATGGGCGTAAAGTGACGGAGACGGCGAGATCTCTTTACTGCGACAAACACTATTTTTAACTATGTTCCATTATAGCCAAATTTATGAAACTTGGTGGGTGTTAAGGTGTTGCCACGAGGTATGGATTTTTATTACGTTGGCCATTGTCGGAACAATGGCTCTCGAGTTAGAGCCATTTGAAGTTCACCAATTTGGGCGACCTAGGTATAAAATGTTAAAACCCAAATTTTAATTATAACTCAAAGTAAATCGCGCTAAAGGACATCTATTGGCACCAATAGTCCACGTCCCAAGCGGCTAAGTCGTCGGGTATATAGAACTGGAGATACGGGAGGCGCCGTTTATATTGTCATTGGATAGGGCGGCAGGGGGCGGTATTTTGTTTAACCAAACGGGGTTTTAACTATGTTCCAATTGAGCTAAAATTATGAATCTTAGTGGGTGTTTAGGTCTTTCCAAGACCGTTCTTTTGATACTTTGTTGGACATCGTAGGACCAATAGTTCGCTAAATATAGCCATTTGAAGTTCGCCAATGTTGACTAAAATGGCAGTGTAAACACTTGCATTTTATTTTATCGAAATTAAAACGGGCTCTTTTCTGAACCTGCGAACGTCCACTAGTGTTCTGAACACGGTAACAGACCGTGCAAGGCCGCCGGAACCATAGATGGGAAGATACGGGTGGATTTTACCCTTTATGGGCGTAAAGTGACGGAGACGGCGAGATCTCTTTACTGCGACAAACACTATTTTTAACTATGTTCCAATATAGCCAAAATTATGAAACTTGGTGGGTGTTAAGGTGTTGCCACGAGGTATGGATTTTTATTTCGTTGGCCATTGTCGGAACAATGGCTCGCGAGTTAGAGCCATTTGAAGTTCGCCAATTTGGGCGACCTAGGTATAATATGTTAAAACCCAAATTTTAATTATAACTCTAAGTAAATCGCGCTAAAGGACATCTATTGGCACCAATAGCCCACGTGCCAAGCGGCTAAGTCGTCGGGTATATAGAACTGGAGATACGGGAGGCGCCGTTTATATTGTCATTGGATAGGGCGGCAGGGGGCGGTATTTTGTTTAACCAAACGGGGTTTTAACTATGTTCCAATTGAGCTAAAATTATGAATCTTGGTGGGTGTTTAGGTCTTTCCAAGACCGTTCTTTTGATACTTTGTTGGATATCGTAGGTCCAATAGTTCGCGAAATATAGCCATTTGAAGTTCGCCAATGTTGACTAAAATGGCAGTGTAAACACATGCATTTTATTTTATCGAAATTAAAACGGGCTCTTTTCTGAACCTGCGAACGTCCACTAGTGTTCTGAACACGGTAACAGACCGTGCAAGGCCGCCGAACCATAGATGGGAAGATACGGGTGGATTTTACCCTTTATGGGCGTAAAGTGACGGAGACGGCGAGATCTCTTTACTGCGACAAACACTATTTTTAACTATGTTCCAATATAGCCAAAATTATGAAACTTGGTGGGTGTTAAGGTGTTGCCACGAGGTATGGATTTTTATTTCGTTGGCCATTGTCGGAACAATGGCTCGCGAGTTAGAGCCATTTGAAGTTCGCCAATTTGGGCGACCTAGGTATAATATGTTAAAACCCAAATTTTAATTATAACTCTAAGTAAATCGCGCTAAAGGACATCTATTGGCACCAATAGCCCACGTGCCAAGCGGCTAAGTCGTCGGGTATATAGAACTGGAGATACGGGAGGCGCCGTTTATATTGTCATTGGATAGGGCGGCAGGGGGCGGTATTTTGTTTAACCAAACGGGGTTTTAACTATGTTCCAATTGAGCTAAAATTATGAATCTTGGTGGGTGTTTAGGTCTTTCCAAGACCGTTCTTTTGATACTTTGTTGGACATCGTAGGACCAATAGTTCGCGAAATATAGCCATTTGAAGTTCGCCAATGTTGACTAAAATGGCAGTGTAAACACTTGCATTTTATTTTATCGAAATTAAAACGGGCTCTTTTCTGAACCTGCGAACGTCCACTAGTGTTCTGAACACGGTAACAGACCGTGCAAGGCCGCCGGAACCATAGATGGGAAGATACGGGTGGATTTTACCCTTTATGGGCGTAAAGTGACGGAGACGGCGAGATCTCTTTACTGCGACAAACACTATTTTTAACTATGTTCCAATATAGCCAAACTTATGAAACTTGGTGGGTGTTAACGTGTTGCCACGAGGTATGGATTTTTATTTCGTTGGCCATTGTCGGAACAATGGCTCGCGAGTTAGAGCCATTTGAAGTTCGCCAATTTGGGCGACCTAGGTATAATATGTTAAAACCCAAATTTTAATTATAACTCTAAGTAAATCGCGCTAAAGGACATCTATTGGCACCAATAGCCCACGTGCCAAGCGGCTAAGTCGTCGGGTATATAGAACTGGAGATACGGGAGGCGCCGTTTATATTGTCATTGGATAGGGCGGCAGGGGGCGGTATTTTGTTTAACCAAACGGGGTTTTAACTATGTTCCAATTGAGCTAAAATTATGAATCTTGGTGGGTGTTTAGGTCTTTCCAAGACCGTTCTTTTGATACTTTGTTGGATATCGTAGGTCCAATAGTTCGCGAAATATAGCCATTTGAAGTTCGCCAATGTTGACTAAAATGGCAGTGTAAACACATGCATTTTATTTTATCGAAATTAAAACGGGCTCTTTTCTGAACCTGCGAACGTCCACTAGTGTTCTGAACACGGTAACAGACCGTGCAAGGCCGCCGGAACCATAGATGGGAAGATACGGGTGGATTTTACCCTTTATGGGCGTAAAGTGACGGAGACGGCGAGATCTCTTTACTGCGACAAACACTATTTTTAACTATGTTCCAATATAGCCAAAATTATGAAACTTGGTGGGTGTTAAGGTGTTGCCACGAGGTATGGATTTTTATTTCGTTGGCCATTGTCGGAACAATGGCTCGCGAGTTAGAGCCATTTGAAGTTCGCCAATTTGGGCGACCTAGGTATAATATGTTAAAACCCAAATTTTAATTATAACTCTTAGTAAATCGCGCTAAAGGACATCTATTGGAACCAATAGCCCACGTGCCAAGCGGCTAAGTCGTCGGGTATATAGAACTGGAGATACGGGAGGCGCCGTTTATATTGTCATTGGATAGGGCGGCAGGGGGCGGTATTTTGTTTAACCAAACGGGGTTTTAACTATGTTCCAATTGAGCTAAAATTATGAATCTTGGTGGGTGTTTAGGTCTTTCCAAGACCGTTCTTTTGATACTTTGTTGGATATCGTAGGTCCAATAGTTCGCGAAATATAGCCATTTGAAGTTCGCCAATGTTGACTAAAATGGCAGTGTAAACACTTGCATTTTATTTTATCGAAATTAAAACGGGCTCTTTTCTGAACCTGCGAACGTCCACTAGTGTTCTGAACACGGTAACAGACCGTGCAAGGCCGCCGGAACCATAGATGGGAAGATACGGGTGGATTTTACCCTTTATGGGCGTAAAGTGACGGAGCCGGCGAGATCTCTTTACTGCGACAAACACTATTTTTAACTATGTTCCAATATAGCCAAACTTATGAAACTTGGTGGGTGTTAACGTGTTGCCACGAGGTATGGATTTTTATTTCGTTGGCCATTGTCGGAACAATGGCTCGCGAGTTAGAGCCATTTGAAGTTCGCCAATTTGGGCGACCTAGGTATAATATGTTAAAACCCAAATTTTAATTATAACTCTAAGTAAATCGCGCTAAAGGACATCTATTGGCACCAATAGCCCACGTGCCAAGCGGCTAAGTCGTCGGGTATATAGAACTGGAGATACGGGAGGCGCCGTTTATATTGTCATTGGATAGGGCGGCAGGGGGCGGTATTTTGTTTAACCAAACGGGGTTTTAACTATGTTCCAATTGAGCTAAAATTATGAATCTTGGTGGGTGTTTAGGTCTTTCCAAGACCGTTCTTTTGATACTTTGTTGGATATCGTAGGTCCAATAGTTCGCGAAATATAGCCATTTGAAGTTCGCCAATGTTGACTAAAATGGCAGTGTAAACACATGCATTTTATTTTATCGAAATTAAAACGGGCTCTTTTCTGAACCTGCGAACGTCCACTAGTGTTCTGAACACGGTAACAGACCGTGCAAGGCCGCCGGAACCATAGATGGGAAGATACGGGTGGATTTTACCCTTTATGGGCGTAAAGTGACGGAGCCGGCGAGATCTCTTTACTGCGACAAACACTATTTTTAACTATGTTCCAATATAGCCAAACTTATGAAACTTGGTGGGTGTTAACGTGTTGCCACGAGGTATGGATTTTTATTTCGTTGGCCATTGTCGGAACAATGGCTCGCGAGTTAGAGCCATTTGAAGTTCGCCAATTTGGGCGACCTAGGTATAATATGTTAAAACCCAAATTTTAATTATAACTGTAAGTAAATCGCGCTAAAGGACATCTATTGGCACCAATAGCCCACGTGCCAAGCGGCTAAGTCGTCGGGTATATAGAACTGGAGATACGGGAGGCGCCGTTTATATTGTCATTGGATAGGGCGGCAGGGGGCGGTATTTTGTTTAACCAAACGGGGTTTTAACTATGTTCCAATTGAGCTAAAATTATGAATCTTAGTGGGTGGTTAGGTCTTTCTAAGACCGTTCTTTTGATTCTTTGTTGGACATCGTAGGACCAATAGTTCGCTAAATATAGCCATTTGAAGTTCGCCAATGTTGACTAAAATGGCAGTGTAAACACATGCATTTTATTTTATCAAAATTAAAACGGGCTCTTTTCTGAACCTGCGAACGTGCACTAGTGTTCGGAACACGGTAACAGACCGAGCAAGGCCGCCGGAACCATAGATGGGAAGATACGGGTGGATTTTACCCTTTATGGGCGTAAAGTGACGGAGACGGCGAGATCTCTTTACTGCGACAAACACTATTTTTAACTATGTTCCAATATAGCCAAAATTATGAAACTTGGTGGGTGTTAAGGTGTTGCCACGAGGTATGGATTTTTATTTCGTTGGCCATTGTCGGAACAATGGCTCGCGAGTTAGAGCCATTTGAAGTTCGCCAATTTGGGCGACCTAGGTATAATATGTTAAAACCCAAATTTTAATTATAACTCTAAGTAAATCGCGCTAAAGGACATCTATTGGCACCAATAGCCCACGTGCCAAGCGGCTAAGTCGTCGGGTATATAGAACTGGAGATACGGGAGGCGCCGTTTATATTGTCATTGGATAGGGCGGCAGGGGGCGGTATTTTGTTTAACCAAACGGGGTTTTAACTATGTTCCAATTGAGCTAAACTTATGAACCTTGGTGGGTGTTTAGGTCTTTCCAAGACCGTTCTTTTGATACTTTGTTGGACATCGTAGGTCCAATAGTTCGCGAAATATAGCCATTTGAAGTTCGCCAATGTTGACTAAAATGGCAGTGTAAACACATGCATTTTATTTTATCGAAATTAAAACGGGCTCTTTTCTGAACCTGCGAACGTGCACTAGTGTTCGGAACACGGTAACAGACCGAGCAAGGCCGCCGGAACCATAGATGGGAAGATACGGGTGGATTTTACCCTTTATGGGCGTAAAGTGACGGAGACGGCGAGATCTCTTTACTGCGACAAACACTATTTTTAACTATGTTCCAATATAGCCAAAATTATGAAACTTGGTGGGTGTTAAGGTGTTGCCACGAGGTATGGATTTTTATTTCGTTGGCCATTGTCGGAACAATGGCTCGCGAGTTAGAGCCATTTGAAGTTCGCCAATTTGGGCGACCTAGGTATAATATGTTAAAACCCAAATTTTAATTATAACTCAAGTAAATCGCGCTAAAGGACATCTATTGGCACCAATAGCCCACGTGCCAAGCGGCTAAGTCGTCGGGTATATAGAACTGGAGATACGGGAGGCGCCGTTTATATTGTCATTGGATAGGGCGGCAGGGGGCGGTATTTTGTTTAACCAAACGGGGTTTTAACTATGTTCCAATTGAGCTAAAATTATGAATCTTGGTGGGTGTTTAGGTCTTTCCAAGACCGTTCTTTTGATACTTTGTTGGATATCGTAGGTCCAATAGTTCGCGAAATATAGCCATTTGAAGTTCGCCAATGTTGACTAAAATGGCAGTGTAAACACATGCATTTTATTTTATCGAAATTAAAACGGGCTCTTTTCTGAACCTGCGAACGTCCACTAGTGTTCTGAACACGGTAACAGACCGTGCAAGGCCGCCGGAACCATAGATGGGAAGATACGGGTGGATTTTACCCTTTATGGGCGTAAAGTGACGGAGACGGCGAGATCTCTTTACTGCGACAAACACTATTTTTAACTATGTTCCATTATAGCCAAAATTATGAAACTTGGTGGGTGTTAAGGTGTTGCCACGAGGTATGGATTTTTATTTCGTTGGCCATTGTCGGAACAATGGCTCGCGAGTTAGAGCCATTTGAAGTTCGCCAATTTGGGCGACCTAGGTATAATATGTTAAAACCCAAATTTTAATTATAACTCTAAGTAAATCGCGCTAAAGGACATCTATTGGCACCAATAGCCCACGTGCCAAGCGGCTAAGTCGTCGGGTATATAGAACTGGAGATACGGGAGGCGCCGTTTATATTGTCATTGGATAGGGCGGCAGGGGGCGGTATTTTGTTTAACCAAACGGGGTTTTAACTATGTTCCAATTGAGCTAAAATTATGAATCTTGGTGGGTGTTTAGGTCTTTCCGAGACCGTTCTTTTGATACTTTGTTGGACATCGTAGGTCCAATAGTTCGCGAAATATAGCCATTTGAAGTTCGCCAATGTTGACTAAAATGGCAGTGTAAACACATGCATTTTATTTTATCGAAATTAAAACGGGCTCTTTTCTGAACCTGCGAACGTGCACTAGTGTTCGGAACACGGTAACAGACCGAGCAAGGCCGCCGGAACCATAGATGGGAAGATACGGGTGGATTTTACCCTTTATGGGCGTAAAGTGACGGAGACGGCGAGATCTCTTTACTGCGACAAACACTATTTTTAACTATGTTCCATTATAGCCAAATTTATGAAACTTGGTGGGTGTTAAGGTGTTGCCACGAGGTATGGATTTTTATTTCGTTGGCCATTGTCGGAACAATGGCTCGCGAGTTAGAGCCATTTGAAGTTCACCAATTTGGGCGACCTAGGTATAAAATGTTAAAACCCAAATTTTAATTATAACTCAAAGTAAATCGCGCTAAAGGACATCTATTGGCACCAATAGCCCACGTGCCAAGCGGCTAAGTCGTCGGGTATATAGAACTGGAGATACGGGAGGCGCCGTTTATATTGTCATTGGATAGGGCGGCAGGGGGCGGTATTTTGTTTAACCAAACGGGGTTTTAACTATGTTCCAATTGAGCTAAAATTATGAACCTTGTGGGTGTTTAGGTCTTTCCAAGACCGTTCTTTTGATATTTTGTTGGACATTGTAGGACAAATAGTTCGCGAATTATATCCATTTGAAGTTCGCCAATGCTGACTAAAATGACAGTGTAAACACTTGCATTTTATTTTATCGAAATTAAAACGGGCTCTTTTCTGAACCTGCGAACGTCCACTAGTGTTCTGAACACGGTAACAGACCGTGCAAGGCCGCCGGAACCATAGATGGGAAGATACGGGTGGATTTTACCCTTTATGGGCGTAAAGTGACGGAGACGGCGAGATCTCTTTACTGCGACAAACACTATTTTTAACTATGTTCCAATATAGCCAAAATTATGAAACTTGGTGGGTGTTAAGGTGTTGCCACGAGGTATGGATTTTTATTTCGTTGGCCATTGTCGGAACAATGGCTCGCGAGTTAGAGCCATTTGAAGTTCGCCAATTTGGGCGACCTAGGTATAATATGTTAAAACCCAAATTTTAATTATAACTCTAAGTAAATCGCGCTAAAGGACATCTATTGGCACCAATAGCCCACGTGCCAAGCGGCTAAGTCGTCGGGTATATAGAACTGGAGATACGGGAGGCGCCGTTTATATTGTCATTGGATAGGGCGGCAGGGGGCGGTATTTTGTTTAACCAAACGGGGTTTTAACTATGTTCCAATTGAGCTAAAATTATGAATCTTGGTGGGTGTTTAGGTCTTTCCGAGACCGTTCTTTTGATACTTTGTTGGACATCGTAGGTCCAATAGTTCGCGAAATATAGCCATTTGAAGTTCGCCAATGTTGACTAAAATGGCAGTGTAAACACATGCATTTTATTTTATCGAAATTAAAACGGGCTCTTTTCTGAACCTGCGAACGTCCACTAGTGTTCTGAACACGGTAACAGACCGTGCAAGGCCGCCGGAACCATAGATGGGAAGATACGGGTGGATTTTACCCTTTATGGGCGTAAAGTGACGGAGACGGCGAGATCTCTTTACTGCGACAAACACTATTTTTAACTATGTTCCATTATAGCCAAAATTATGAAACTTGGTGGGTGTTAAGGTGTTGCCACGAGGTATGGATTTTTATTTCGTTGGCCATTGTCGGAACAATGGCTCGCGAGTTAGAGCCATTTGAAGTTCGCCAATTTGGGCGACCTAGGTATAATATGTTAAAACCCAAATTTTAATTATAACTCTAAGTAAATCGCGCTAAAGGACATCTATTGGCACCAATAGCCCACGTGCCAAGCGGCTAAGTCGTCGGGTATATAGAACTGGAGATACGGGAGGCGCCGTTTATATTGTCATTGGATAGGGCGGCAGGGGGCGGTATTTTGTTTAACCAAACGGGGTTTTAACTATGTTCCAATTGAGCTAAAATTATGAATCTTGGTGGGTGTTTAGGTCTTTCCAAGACCGTTCTTTTGATACTTTGTTGGATATCGTAGGTCCAATAGTTCGCGAAATATAGCCATTTGAAGTTCGCCAATGTTGACTAAAATGGCAGTGTAAACACATGCATTTTATTTTATCGAAATTAAAACGGGCTCTTTTCTGAACCTGCGAACGTCCACTAGTGTTCTGAACACGGTAACAGACCGTGCAAGGCCGCCGAACCATAGATGGGAAGATACGGGTGGATTTTACCCTTTATGGGCGTAAAGTGACGGAGACGGCGAGATCTCTTTACTGCGACAAACACTATTTTTAACTATGTTCCATTATAGCCAAAATTATGAAACTTGGTGGGTGTTAAGGTGTTGCCACGAGGTATGGATTTTTATTTCGTTGGCCATTGTCGGAACAATGGCTCGCGAGTTAGAGCCATTTGAAGTTCGCCAATTTGGGCGACCTAGGTATAATATGTTAAAACCCAAATTTTAATTATAACTCTAAGTAAATCGCGCTAAAGGACATCTATTGGCACCAATAGCCCACGTGCCAAGCGGCTAAGTCGTCGGGTATATAGAACTGGAGATACGGGAGGCGCCGTTTATATTGTCATTGGATAGGGCGGCAGGGGGCGGTATTTTGTTTAACCAAACGGGGTTTTAACTATGTTCCAATTGAGCTAAAATTATGAATCTTGGTGGGTGTTTAGGTCTTTCCAAGACCGTTCTTTTGATACTTTGTTGGACATCGTAGGACCAATAGTTCGCGAAATATAGCCATTTGAAGTTCGCCAATGCTGACTAAAATGACAGTGTAAACACTTGCATTTTATTTTATCGAAAATAAAACGGGCTCTTTTCTGAACCTGCGAACGTGCACTAGTGTTCTGAACACGGTAACAGACCGTGCAAGGCCGCCGGAACCATAGATGGGAAGATACGGGTGGATTTTACCCTTTATGGGCGTAAAGTGACGGAGACGGCGAGATCTCTTTACTGCGACAAACACTATTTTTAACTATGTTCCATTATAGCCAAAATTATGAAACTTGGTGGGTGTTAAGGTGTTGCCACGAGGTATGGATTTTTATTTCGTTGGCCATTGTCGGAACAATGGCTCGCGAGTTAGAGCCATTTGAAGTTCGCCAATTCGGGCGACCTAGGTATAATATGTTAAAACCCAAATTTTAATTATAACTCTAAGTAAATCGCGCTAAAGGACATCTATTGGCACCAATAGCCCACGTGCCAAGCGGCTAAGTCGTCGGGTATATAGAACTGGAGATACGGGAGGCGCCGTTTATATTGTCATTGGATAGGGCGGCAGGGGGCGGTATTTTGTTTAACCAAACGGGGTTTTAACTATGTTCCAATTGAGCTAAAATTATGAATCTTGGTGGGTGTTTAGGTCTTTCCAAGACCGTTCTTTTGATACTTTGTTGGATATCGTAGGTCCAATAGTTCGCGAAATATAGCCATTTGAAGTTCGCCAATGTTGACTAAAATGGCAGTGTAAACACATGCATTTTATTTTATCGAAATTAAAACGGGCTCTTTTCTGAACCTGCGAACGTCCACTAGTGTTCTGAACACGGTAACAGACCGTGCAAGGCCGCCGAACCATAGATGGGAAGATACGGGTGGATTTTACCCTTTATGGGCGTAAAGTGACGGAGACGGCGAGATCTCTTTACTGCGACAAACACTATTTTTAACTATGTTCCAATATAGCCAAAATTATGAAACTTGGTGGGTGTTAAGGTGTTGCCACGAGGTATGGATTTTTATTTCGTTGGCCATTGTCGGAACAATGGCTCGCGAGTTAGAGCCATTTGAAGTTCGCCAATTTGGGCGACCTAGGTATAATATATTAAAACCCAAATTTTAATTATAACTCTAAGTAAATCGCGCTAAAGGACATCTATTGGCACCAATAGCCCACGTGCCAAGCGGCTAAGTCGTCGGGTATATAGAACTGGAGATATGGGAGGCGCCGTTTATATTGTCATTGGATAGGGCGGCAGGGGGCGGTATTTTGTTTAACCAAACGGGGTTTTAAGTATGTTCCAATTGAGCTAAAATTATGAATCTTGGTGGGTGTTTAGGTCTTTCCAAGACCGTTCTTTTGATACTTTGTTGGATATCGTAGGTCCAATAGTTCGCGAAATATAGCCATTTGAAGTTCGCCAATGTTGACTAAAATGGCAGTGTAAACACATGCATTTTATTTTATCGAAATTAAAACGGGCTCTTTTCTGAACCTGCGAACGTCCACTAGTGTTCTGAACACGGTAACAGACCGTGCAAGGCCGCCGAACCATAGATGGGAAGATACGGGTGGATTTTACCCTTTATGGGCGTAAAGTGACGGAGACGGCGAGATCTCTTTACTGCGACAAACACTATTTTTAACTATGTTCCATTATAGCCAAAATTATGAAACTTGGTGGGTGTTAAGGTGTTGCCACGAGGTATGGATTTTTATTTCGTTGGCCATTGTCGGAACAATGGCTCTCGAGTTAGAGCCATTTGAAGTTCACCAATTTGGGCGACCTAGGTATAAAATGTTAAAACCCAAATTTTAATTATAACTCAAAGTAAATCGCGCTAAAGGACATCTATTGGCACCAATAGTCCACGTCCCAAGCGGCTAAGTCGTCGGGTATATAGAACTGGAGATACGGGAGGCGCCGTTTATATTGTCATTGGATAGGGCGGCAGGGGGCGGTATTTTGTTTAACCAAACGGGGTTTTAACTATGTTCCAATTGAGCTAAAATTATGAATCTTGGTGGGTGTTTAGGTCTTTCCAAGACCGTTCTTTTGATACTTTGTTGGACATCGTAGGACCAATAGTTCGCGAAATATAGCCATTTGAAGTTCGCCAATGTTGACTAAAATGGCAGTGTAAACACATGCATTTTATTTTATCGAAATTAAAACGGGCTCTTTTCTGAACCTGCGAACGTCCACTAGTGTTCTGAACACGGTAACAGACCGTGCAAGGCCGCCGGAACCATAGATGGGAAGATACGGGTGGATTTTACCCTTTATGGGCGTAAAGTGACGGAGACGGCGAGATCTCTTTACTGCGACAAACACTATTTTTAACTATGTTCCAATATAGCCAAATTATGAAACTTGGTGGGTGTTAAGGTGTTGCCACGAGGTATGGATTTTTATTTCGTTGGCCATTGTCGGAACAATGGCTCGCGAGTTAGAGCCATTTGAAGTTCGCCAATTTGGGCGACCTAGGTATAATATGTTAAAACCCAAATTTTAATTATAACTCTAAGTAAATCGCGCTAAAGGACATCTATTGGCACCAATAGCCCACGTGCCAAGCGGCTAAGTCGTCGGGTATATAGAACTGGAGATACGGGAGGCGCCGTTTATATTGTCATTGGATAGGGCGGCAGGGGGCGGTATTTTGTTTAACCAAACGGGGTTTTAACTATGTTCCAATTGAGCTAAAATTATGAATCTTGGTGGGTGTTTAGGTCTTTCCAAGACCGTTCTTTTGATACTTTGTTGGATATCGTAGGTCCAATAGTTCGCGAAATATAGCCATTTGAAGTTCGCCAATGTTGACTAAAATGGCAGTGTAAACACATGCATTTTATTTTATCGAAATTAAAACGGGCTCTTTTCTGAACCTGCGAACGTCCACTAGTGTTCTGAACACGGTAACAGACCGTGCAAGGCCGCCGAACCATAGATGGGAAGATACGGGTGGATTTTACCCTTTATGGGCGTAAAGTGACGGAGACGGCGAGATCTCTTTACTGCGACAAACACTATTTTTAACTATGTTCCAATATAGCCAAAATTATGAAACTTGGTGGGTGTTAAGGTGTTGCCACGAGGTATGGATTTTTATTTCGTTGGCCATTGTCGGAACAATGGCTCGCGAGTTAGAGCCATTTGAAGTTCGCCAATTTGGGCGACCTAGGTATAAAATGTTAAAACCCAAATTTTAATTATAACTCAAAGTAAATCGCGCTAAAGGACATCTATTGGCACCAATAGCCCACCTACCAAGCGGCTAAGTCGTCGGGTATATAGAACTGGAGATACGGGAGGCGCCGTTTATATTGTCATTGGATAGGGCGGCAGGGGGCGGTATTTTGTTTAACCAAACGGGGTTTTAAGTATGTTCCAATTGAGCTAAAATTATGAATCTTGGTGGGTGTTTAGGTCTTTCCAAGACCGTTCTTTTGATACTTTGTTGGATATCGTAGGTCCAATAGTTCGCGAAATATAGCCATTTGAAGTTCGCCAATGTTGACTAAAATGGCAGTGTAAACACATGCATTTTATTTTATCGAAATTAAAACGGGCTCTTTTCTGAACCTGCGAACGTCCACTAGTGTTCTGAACACGGTAACAGACCGTGCAAGGCCGCCGAACCATAGATGGGAAGATACGGGTGGATTTTACCCTTTATGGGCGTAAAGTGACGGAGACGGCGAGATCTCTTTACTGCGACAAACACTATTTTTAACTATGTTCCATTATAGCCAAAATTATGAAACTTGGTGGGTGTTAAGGTGTTGCCACGAGGTATGGATTTTTATTTCGTTGGCCATTGTCGGAACAATGGCTCTCGAGTTAGAGCCATTTGAAGTTCGCCAATTTGGGCGACCTAGGTATAAAATGTTAAAACCCAAATTTTAATTATAACTCAAAGTAAATCGCGCTAAAGGACATCTATTGGCACCAATAGTCCACGTCCCAAGCGGCTAAGTCGTCGGGTATATAGAACTGGAGATACGGGAGGCGCCGTTTATATTGTCATTGGATAGGGCGGCAGGGGGCGGTATTTTGTTTAACCAAACGGGGTTTTAACTATGTTCCAATTGAGCTAAAATTATGAACCTTGGTGGGTGTTTAGGTCTTTCCAAGACCGTTCTTTTGATATTTTGTTGGACATTGTAGGACAAATAGTTCGCGAATTATATCCATTTGAAGTTCGCCAATGCTGACTAAAATGACAGTGTAAACACTTGCATTTTATTTTATCGAAAAAATAAACGGGCTCTTTTCTGAACCTGCGAACGTGCACTAGTGTTCGGAACACGGTAACAGACCGAGCAAGGCCGCCGGAACCATAGATGGGAAGATACGGGTGGATTTTACCCTTTATGGGCGTAAAGTGACGGAGACGGCGAGATCTCTTTACTGCGACAAACACTATTTTTAACTATGTTCCATTATAGCCAAAATTATGAAACTTGGTGGGTGTTAAGGTGTTGCCACGAGGTATGGATTTTTATTTCGTTGGCCATTGTCGGAACAATGGCTCGCGAGTTAGAGCCATTTGAAGTTCGCCAATTTGGGCGACCTAGGTATAATATGTTAAAACCCAAATTTAATTATAACTCTAAGTAAATCGCGCTAAAGGACATCTATTGGCACCAATAGCCCACGTGCCAAGCGGCTAAGTCGTCGGGTATATAGAACTGGAGATACGGGAGGCGCCGTTTATATTGTCATTGGATAGGGCGGCAGGGGGCGGTATTTTGTTTAACCAAACGGGGTTTTAACTATGTTCCAATTGAGCTAAAATTATGAATCTTGGTGGGTGTTTAGGTCTTTCCAAGACCGTTCTTTTGATACTTTGTTGGATATCGTAGGTCCAATAGTTCGCGAAATATAGCCATTTGAAGTTCGCCAATGTTGACTAAAATGGCAGTGTAAACACATGCATTTTATTTTATCGAAATTAAAACGGGCTCTTTTCTGAACCTGCGAACGTCCACTAGTGTTCTGAACACGGTAACAGACCGTGCAAGGCCGCCGAACCATAGATGGGAAGATACGGGTGGATTTTACCCTTTATGGGCGTAAAGTGACGGAGACGGCGAGATCTCTTTACTGCGACAAACACTATTTTTAACTATGTTCCAATATAGCCAAAATTATGAAACTTGGTGGGTGTTAAGGTGTTGCCACGAGGTATGGATTTTTATTTCGTTGGCCATTGTCGGAACAATGGCTCGCGAGTTAGAGCCATTTGAAGTTCGCCAATTTGGGCGACCTAGGTATAATATGTTAAAACCCAAA
Source organism: Cheiracanthium punctorium (assembly GCA_038373885.1). Lineage (NCBI taxonomy): Eukaryota > Metazoa > Arthropoda > Arachnida > Araneae > Cheiracanthiidae > Cheiracanthium > Cheiracanthium punctorium. The sequence goes on from JAWZYV010018626.1 coordinate 20,592, forward strand.
TTTTAATTATAACTCAAAGTAAATCGCGCTAAAGGACATCTATTGGCACCAATAGCCCACCTACCAAGCGGCTAAGTCGTCGGGTATATAGAACTGGAGATACGGGAGGCGCCGTTTATATTGTCATTGGATAGGGCGGCAGGGGGCGGTATTTTGTTTAACCAAACGGGGTTTTAACTATGTTCCAATTGAGCTAAAATTATGAATCTTGGTGGGTGTTTAGGTCTTTCCAAGACCGTTCTTTTGATACTTTGTTGGATATCGTAGGTCCAATAGTTCGCGAAATATAGCCATTTGAAGTTCGCCAATGTTGACTAAAATGGCAGTGTAAACACATGCATTTTATTTTATCGAAATTAAAACGGGCTCTTTTCTGAACCTGCGAACGTCCACTAGTGTTCTGAACACGGTAACAGACCGTGCAAGGCCGCCGAACCATAGATGGGAAGATACGGGTGGATTTTACCCTTTATGGGCGTAAAGTGACGGAGACGGCGAGATCTCTTTACTGCGACAAACGCTATTTTTAACTATGTTCCATTATAGCCAAAATTATGAAACTTGGTGGGTGTTAAGGTGTTGCCACGAGGTATGGATTTTTATTTCGTTGGCCATTGTCGGAACAATGGCTCTCGAGTTAGAGCCATTTGAAGTTCACCAATTTGGGCGACCTAGGTATAAAATGTTAAAACCCAAATTTTAATTATAACTCAAAGTAAATCGCGCTAAAGGACATCTATTGGCACCAATAGCCCACGTGCCAAGCGGCTAAGTCGTCGGGTATATAGAACTGGAGATACGGGAGGCGCCGTTTATATTGTCATTGGATAGGGCGGCAGGGGGCGGTATTTTGTTTAACCAAACGGGGTTTTAACTATGTTCCAATTGAGCTAAAATTATGAATCTTAGTGGGTGTTTAGGTCTTTCCAAGACCGTTCTTTTGATACTTTGTTGGACATCGTATGACCAATAGTTCGCTAAATATAGCCATTTGAAGTTCGCCAATGTTGACTAAAATGGCAGTGTAAACACTTGCATTTTATTTTATCGAAATTAAAACGGGCTCTTTTCTGAACCTGCGAACGTCCACTAGTGTTCTGAACACGGTAACAGACCGTGCAAGGCCGCCGGAACCATAGATGGGAAGATACGGGTGGATTTTACCCTTTATGGGCGTAAAGTGACGGAGCCGGCGAGATCTCTTTACTGCGACAAACACTATTTTTAACTATGTTCCAATATAGCCAAAATTATGAAACTTGGTGGGTGTTAACGTGTTGCCACGAGGTATGGATTTTTATTTCGTTGGCCATTGTCGGAACAATGGCTCGCGAGTTAGAGCCATTTGAAGTTCGCCAATTTGGGCGACCTAGGTATAATATGTTAAAACCCAAATTTTAATTATAACTCTAAGTAAATCGCGCTAAAGGACATCTATTGGCACCAATAGCCCACGTGCCAAGCGGCTAAGTCGTCGGGTATATAGAACTGGAGATACGGGAGGCGCCGTTTATATTGTCATTGGATAGGGCGGCAGGGGCGGTATTTTGTTTAACCAAACGGGGTTTTAACTATGTTCCAATTGAGCTAAAATTATGAATCTTGGTGGGTGTTTAGGTCTTTCCAAGACCGTTCTTTTGATACTTTGTTGGATATCGTAGGTCCAATAGTTCGCGAAATATAGCCATTTGAAGTTCGCCAATGTTGACTAAAATGGCAGTGTAAACACATGCATTTTATTTTATCGAAATTAAAACGGGCTTTTTTCTGAACCTGCGAACGTACACTAGTGTTCTGAACACGGTAACAGACCGTGCAAGGCCGCCGAACCATAGCTGGGAAGATACGGGTGGATTTTACCCTTTATGGGCGTAAAGTGACGGAGACGGCGAGATCTCTTTACTGCGACAAACACTATTTTTAACTATGTTCCATTATAGCCAAAATTATGAAACTTGGTGGGTGTTAAGGTGTTGCCACGAGGTATGGATTTTTATTTCGTTGGCCATTGTCGGAACAATGGCTCGCGAGTTAGAGCCATTTGAAGTTCGCCAATTTGGGCGACCTAGGTATAAAATGTTAAAACCCAAATTTTAATTATAACTCAAAGTAAATCGCGCTAAAGGACATCTATTGGCACCAATAGCCCACGTACCAAGCGGCTAAGTCGTCGGGTATATAGAACTGGAGATACGGGAGGCGCCGTTTATATTGTCATTGGATAGGGCGGCAGGGGGCGGTATTTTGTTTAACCAAACGGGGTTTTAACTATGTTCCAATTGAGCTAAAATTATGAATCTTGGTGGGTGTTTAGGTCTTTCCAAGACCGTTCTTTTGATACTTTGTTGGATATCGTAGGTCCAATAGTTCGCGAAATAAAGCCATTTGAAGTATGCCAATGTTGACTAAAATGGCAGTGTAAACACATGCATTTTATTTTATCGAAATTAAAACGGGCTCTTTTCTGAACCTGCGAACGTCCACTAGTGTTCTGAACACGGTAACAGACCGTGCAAGGCCGCCGAACCATAGATGGGAAGATACGGGTGGATTTTACCCTTTATGGGCGTAAAGTGACGGAGACGGCGAGATCTCTTTACTGCGACAAACACTATTTTTAACTATGTTCCATTATAGCCAAAATTATGAAACTTGGTGGGTGTTAAGGTGTTGCCACGAGGTATGGATTTTTATTTCGTTGGCCATTGTCGGAACAATGGCTCTCGAGTTAGAGCCATATGAAGTTCACCAATTTGGGCGACCTAGGTATAAAATGTTAAAACCCAAATTTTAATTATAACTCAAAGTAAATCGCGCTAAAGGACATCTATTGGCACCAATAGCCCACGTCCCAAGCGGCTAAGTCGTCGGGTATATAGAACTGGAGATACGGGAGGCGCCGTTTATATTGTCATTGGATAGGGCGGCAGGGGGCGGTATTTTGTTTAACCAAACGGGGTTTTAACTATGTTCCAATTGAGCTAAAATTATGAACCTTGGTGGGTGTTTAGGTCTTTCCAAGACCGTTCTTTTGATACTTTGTTGGACATTGTAGGACAAATAGTTCGCGAATTATAGCCATTTGAAGTTCGCCAATGTTGACTAAAATGGCAGTGTAAACACTTGCATTTTATTTTATCGAAAAAATAAACGGGCTCTTTTCTGAACCTGCGAACGTCCACTAGTGTTCGGAACACGGTAACAGACCGAGCAAGGCCGCCGGAACCATAGATGGGAAGATACGGGTGGATTTTACCCTTTATGGGCGTAAAGTGACGGAGACGGCGAGATCTCTTTACTGCGACAAACACTATTTTTAACTATGTTCCATTATAGCCAAAATTATGAAACTTGGTGGGTGTTAAGGTGTTGCCACGAGGTATGGATTTTTATTTCGTTGGCCATTGTCGGAACAATGGCTCGCGAGTTAGAGCCATTTGAAGTTCGCCAATTTGGGCGACCTAGGTATAAAATGTTAAAACCCAAATTTTAATTATAACTCAAAGTAAATCGCGCTAAAGGACATCTATTGGCACCAATAGCCCACGTGCCAAGCGGCTAAGTCGTCGGGTATATAGAACTGGAGATACGGGAGGCGCCGTTTATATTGTCATTGGATAGGGCGGCAGGGGGCGGTATTTTGTTTAACCAAACGGGGTTTTAACTATGTTCCAATTGAGCTAAAATTATGAATCTTGGTGGGTGTTTAGGTCTTTCCAAGACCGTTCTTTTGATACTTTGTTGGACATCGTAGGACCAATAGTTCGCGAAATATAGCCATTTGAAGTTCGCCAATGTTGACTAAAATGGCAGTGTAAACACTTGCATTTTATTTTATCGAAATTAAAACGGGCTCTTTTCTGAACCTGCGAACGTCCACTAGTGTTCTGAACACGGTAACAGACCGTGCAAGGCCGCCGAACCATAGATGGGAAGATACGGGTGGATTTTACCCTTTATGGGCGTAAAGTGACGGAGACGGCGAGATCTCTTTACTGCGACAAACACTATTTTTAAC
>JAWZYV010018627.1:0-27453 GCA_038373885.1 Cheiracanthium punctorium
TACTAACGTAAATTTTCATTTTTGCAAACATGTTATACGACTTTTGATTCACATTCAAACTATTGAAAAATCTTTTTTCTCCATTTTGCATGACATTTTAATAATATTCTTAAAAAGTATTAAAAATGGTACTATTCATTTACAACCATATAAGAAAATTTTATTTTTAGCTTAAACTTCCCGTTCTTTCTTTTTTCTTCTATTTCTGCTAATGAAAATTCTCACTTAAGCTTTATTGCGATAAATATTCTTAGAATGCAAAATTCCATTAAAGGACTTAGTCTTTTTTAACCATTCCTTTTTTATATAGAAGGAAGGTAGATGACAATGGATAAAATAAATTTTTATTCGAAGAAGATATTTTTATTCCTTTATCATAACAGAAATAATGTTAAGAAAACTCTTGGGAAACTTGAATGTTTCTTATAATAATAAATAAAGCTCATTTAAAGATTAAATTTAATTCCATTAGTCTCTTGATTTTATATTCTTAGTATTTATGATGAACTTCACTTTACGTAAGAAAGCGCGACTATTCTTATAGTCTAGAATTTTTAAGAAATGACATTCTTCTTTAGAAAATTAAGTAATTGATTAAAATGAGTTTTGATTATACATTTAAATCTGTACTTTTCTTCTTTTGTAAATGCTGTTTCCAGGTTACATATTTATCTCTTAGTAAGACGTGGTTGACAGGAACGAACATCGAATTAATCAAGAGTAATTGTTTTCAGATCTATAGAGTATTATCTAATCTAAATATTATAATCAATTTAAATGACAACTCTAAGAAAAGCTTGTTTCTGTCAGCTTTTAATAAGTAATTCGAATGAGAAAATTGATGCTTTTTTTATAAGTACTCAGAACATGTTCATGTTCAAGATGTGTTAGGTATATCTGAAAGGAAGTCTTAGTATTGAAACAAATAGATTTTTATGTTTTTTTTTCATTATATGTAAGCTGAAGCTGAAAAATGGATTCACTCACACACGCATACATATCTATTTTGTTTTAAAGCAATAATTTCATAAATAACTTCTTATAATATAATCTTCATTTTATTTTCAAGAAAGGTATGAAAGAAAAGGGAATGGTAGCTGACGAATATCCTTGAAGAGAAAATTTCAACAGTTTCTGAAACAGCATTTTAGGCATTCGCGTTAGATACAATTTATTGAAGGATTTTACGTATGCCTCTTTTCCTTCCTTTCATACAGAGAAATTTGTGCGATAAGAATGTCTCGTCTCCTACACAACAAAGATTAGAAATTCTGAAAAATTCTCTCTTACCTCACACAATTAACAAATTTTTTATTTCAGTATTTCACACAAATAACAAATTTATAGTTTCAGTACTTTCAGCTTGGCATAATATTGAACATATATCAATACATCACCTTGCCCAAAATACTCAGTACACAATAAATTCAAACAGTTGTCATTAAAGGTTTTAAATTTTAGTGTCACTCTCTAAATCAGAAGTGGCCAAATGATGGACCATGCGTTAAACCTACGCATTTGGTCTCTTCAAGTTACGCATTGCATAACTATGCTACTAATTTTTTTGAGATATAATGAAAAATTTTGAGACTAGCCACCATTCTGCCAGCTTCGCCGCCCCGTACCGTACTGTTCTGTATACTTAGTGCAGTTTGGAATAAATTTCTGGTCTCATTTCAACGAAAATCCTATTTGTTTGTTTTAACAGTATTTGTCATTAAATTAATTTAGGTTAGGGTTGCTGCACCTTTTGGGTGTCATAAAAAAAGCCGATGCTGAAACAGCAAATGTGCTTTAGCACAATGTATGGAGACTTATTTAGATGCGCGATAAATGCTCCAAGTATTGTAAATTCGATATCTCAAAGCAGTGAAAGAGTCAGAAAGATCTTGCATTTTTGTATATCTATTATTGTTATTTTGTAATCTAGCTACTGTGTGACATTTGTAAGTAAAATTAACGAATACGTTTGCTCCATTTGACGTCATTTAAAACTGTTAATTAGGATTTTTGCACATGCGTTATTGTTATTGCATTAATGTTTGCATCTAGCTACTGCCGTTTGCAGCGTGGAAGTATCGTCGATTTTGGTACAGCATATGTTAGCTTATTATATAAGTAGATAGTTTAGTTTCCGACAATATCTTATTTCTTCCAATTCAGGATGCTACATGAAAAGGAAGCATTTGTACACTCCAAAATACCTTTTCGTTAAAAATCTAATCTTTCTGATCCTCCATTAAATATCCAAAAAAAAAAAATAATTCCATCACGATTTTCTTCAGAGGAACAATTTCTATCTCATGTTCACACAGCATAACTTTTCTTCCATTGAACGACGTCATACATGTAAATCATACTTCCTAACTCTACGCGTGAATGTAAAGAGGTGAAAAAGGGTTTTTGAGTTGTATGGTGCATCTGAACTAGGGAGTCCAATCTTAATCCCTCTGAAACGGTATCTCGCTGGATCCCTCAAATCCGCTGGATTACGTCCGTAATTTTGAGGGATCGAAATTAAGAAGTAAATTAATCTTATTGCAAATTTTCGCTGCCTTCCCAATATCAATTGAGCAAAAATTTAGCATACTTATGCATCTTAGATAACAATACATGAATGAATTATAATAATAAATAAAATTCAGATTTTGATGCTTTTTTTTATTTATTTTCTAGTGGGAGTCTGATCGAACAGCGAAACCTAAATTTCTTGTTAACATCCCCATCTGCAATCAAGCTGAAATATTTCATTTTAATGTATCTTAGAGAACAATCATGAAAAGTTTCAATCATAAAAAAAAAGACGAGATTGAAACTTTTCCTGGACGAGAAAGACAGGTTGCGGTGCTGACATTTTGATCACACCCTTTTGCCCTAAAACATTCATGTAACCTAGGGAGTGTAGTCACCTTGCTATGGCTATCTTGGACTAAGATGGTCACGCCTCCTAGGTCACATGACTCTTCTAGGGCAAAAGGGTGCAGCCTGTCTTTCTCGTCAGCCACGAAAAAAATTCAATTCAGGTTTTAATCTTTTTAATTCACGTTTTTAAATTTGAATAAAATTAAATTCATACTTGGACACGATTCAGTTAGCTTGTCTTTAATACGCTTATTTTTCAACAACTAAGAAATAACTGTGAACTGTTAGATGCATTTATGATCGTCATATATTTATAATTTATTCTCTTTACATAAAACTAAGCTTATTATAAAATCTCTTTCTTATTTCTCTCTGTAATCCGACGTTAAATTACTTCTAAGCTTGAAGAAAACACTCATCTGAATTTACTCAAGGAATAATCCCACGTGGGATCCAATATTGCAGTCGCCGTATAAATAAATCTCAATCCCGAAATCCCACAAAATCAGAAACAATAAGGGATTTCATTCCCTAACCATCAGAGCACTACAGAATGGTAATTAAAGCACGAAAGGCGATATTTAAATCAAAAATTAGGAGATGGAAAATGAAGACAAAGAACCAATGACGTCTTTAAAAAATGAAATTGGACAAACGATGTAAAACTGTACGACTCCTTTGAGGTTTTGTTAAAAAAAAGGAGAGATAGAAATAAGACTGTATCATTAATGAAGCTATGTATGGTTATTATTTATCATAGAACCGACAGACAGAATCGGAAATATTTTTTCTCCTCAAATATTTTTTAATATGCTAGCAAAATTAGATTATGATTATCAGATGATCCATAAACTCGTTCCTTATTTTTACATTCTTCTTTTTCACTAACGAAATATTCGTTAGTATACTATTATGAACATTAAGGCAGTAATTTCATTCATTCTTGAGTAAATTATCGTCTTTGTTATAAATTAAGATTAATTATTTTTATTAGAGTCAAACATCATAGTGCTCAAAATCTCTCTTTTTTAAACTTTTCTCTATTTGCAGTTTTTAAATGAATTCGAAACTGAATGAAATGTCAATCCTGCGGGATTTCTCAATCGCACGAAATCAGCAAATCTCAATGCTGAAATTCTACATAGCGAAAATTTGAACTCGTTGGTGAAAAAAATTATTATATGCAAAACGTTGAACACCTCCATTCTAAACCAATAATTGAATTGTTCATTCACATTGTTACCAGTCTTCTGTTGCCAATGTTGCTTTGAACACATTACATGCCCTTCTGTGGACCAACTTTCCGAAATCGAAATGTCTATGCGGAAGCAACATATCTTTTACATTTGAAAATTATTTTAAATGTTAGAATAGTTATATTATTTTGCATAACATTAGATTAAATGATTCAACGATTTAATCTAGTGTTATGCAAAATACACACACACACACGCACGCACGCACGCACGCACGCACACACACACACACACACACACACACACACACACACACACACACACACACACACACACACACACACACACACACACACACACACACGTGTGTGTGTGTGTGTGTGTATAAATTTTAGTTAAATAATTATATTAAAGATGTAAATGGTTTTGCAGATAATTTTTTGAATTTCAAACTTCAATGGGAAGATTAAAACACGCGTGCGAGACAGAGTGAGACCGGGATAAATGTGATTTATTTAGTCTAAACTTCGCCCTTTCCAGGAAAGGCAAAAATTTTTCGCATACAGGAAAAAAAAAAATAAATATAAATGTTTGCTGCAAAAGCTGCCTTAACCTCTTCATACCCAACAAAAATTTTCCACAACAAACTATACAGCAATCTCATATTTTTTAAAGACAAGTAGAAAGCATATTTTCAAATATTTTTTGCAATAAAAGCCTAATTCTAAATCTCTGTTTTAGTAGTAAAATATTACTATCCCCCATAAACTGCCAAGATTTTTTTGAAGGTAAAGGACGTCCTACAAGCTCTTTCCAGCAATGTGAATTTCGAAAAATACAAAAAATATTCACAACTTCAACTTAGTAAATTTCCCAAACGTTTAAATATTCCTTTGTGTAACGTCAAACAAAAACAGAATGTGCATGTTAGGGTGCAGGATTAGCACACTCGCTTGTGTTAAAATCATTTATTCATAATTAAAGCATCGACGCATATGTACGTAAATTCAGAACTCCGAAAACCCCCCATGAGGAATTTTTTACCATACAAAATGCATATTCTTCACTCCCTCATCACACATGTATGCATATATGTGAGTTGCAGTAGTCGTAACCCCCCCATGAAAAATTTCTGACTACGCCCTTGGTATGAAATGATTCACTTTTACGGGGAACAATATTTTAAATATGCAGTTGATAAAAGATATTAGACTTGAATACTTTTTTTCATAAAGAGCACATCTTTATTAAACGAGACGTAAGATTTTCTATCATTAATGGCACATTGTTTAGATAGCGTTTATAAACTATCGGCCGAACTTTTGAAAATCTCGCGTATTAATATTGCCTAATTCCTATTGATAAAAAGTAATACAATTATTTACTTGCTCGTAACGAAAGAATCAAAATGAATGCATATTAAATATATGACTTTTTTTTTCATCACAACTTCTTGCACAAGAATGAATGAATGCTTGGGTAACTACCAAGATTAAATATAATTAATTGTTTATGATGGAAATCGTGTGACGTCGTTTATATAAAATAATTAGGAATTTCGGCATGTTCCAAGTTTCGAAAATTTTCTTTATTACTTGTTACTTTTAATATTATTATGATGTTAATATACTGCTGAATGTGTAAATATGTAATTTGTTTCCTACAGAATATTTTATCCAAAATCTTAGGGAGGTTTATGTATTTAAAGCAAAAAATACAAAAAATGATATTAAAAATATTCCCTAATAAAAAATTTAAGTTGTACCTTAGGTTTGATTACTTACTGAAACAAAATAAATTTCGAATTGCGCATATGATGTATATGTATATAATATAATAAAAACTTTCATAACATGATATCTGCAGTAGGATGTGTGGCTTATCTTTCACTCAAGTCACGCACTTTGAACATCAACATGATATCATGCCCACAATAGTAAATCACGTACCTTTACAGAAGGTTAATCCTATCGCTTCACATAGAAATAAGCAGTAAATACGAAACATAAAACTGCCATAAACAACGGTTTGAAGCAAATGTTTATACGAATTTATTCTAATCTGAGAAATGGCTTCGTTTTACTATAAACTATTTTAGTTGCAGTTTTAGAAAAAAGCATTCTCTTACACTTTTTTTTTAAATTCAAAAAAATTTAAACATTTTCTCTATCTTTCTTTCATTTTTTTTCAAAGAAAGCGTCACAATGTTGCCTGAAATTTGAGTATAAATAATAACGTTACAGAACTGATGTCACCATGCAGAAATCAAAGTGTTCAGTAACTTGCTTCACTTTGAAAAATAATTTCAGGCAAATAATATTTGCTTAGCGGCAATACTGATGAGGCGTCCTCTTTCTTGCATAGTGTATTTGAATTCATTGCAATTTGAACCTCAACTATTCCTCTGAACAGCATTTCGGGGAGTTATGTGTCAGAGGTAGCACAAGGTTTCAAATAAGTAGTATAATTGGCAGACACAAATGTTTTATTTTCTGCTTTTAACGAAATTTTCAGCATGAGATAATCCCTGCTACATTTTTTTCCAACAAAATGCAATTTAATACTTTCAGACTTATACGCCTTAAAATAGTCTAAAAAGTTTGTTTTTAATAATTTAAAAGGTAAAAAGTTTATTTTTTTAAAAAGCGCATATATACAGTAAATTATATGACTTAGGGAATTCGAAATTCAGGTAAAGTGAATACTTTATTAAAATCACAATTTTTTGTTCATTAGTTATGAAATTAAATGTAAGCCAATCAAAATTTTATAAATAAACGAATATTTTAATACCATGCTCGATAATCAATTTTAATATTTTAATTGATTTAACAGTTTTATTTATATTTGACAAATTAACTTCCCTTTTACGCTTTTTAATTTAATCTGTTAAAGAAATCTTCATTTCAGTTCCAAATAAGAAAAATCTTTTTAGACATATTTTGCACAATTCTTAAATAGTCCTGTATTTAGAGGTTTCGGAGGTCTGGAAATAGGTTCTGGAAACTGAATTTAAGAAATATCTATTTAATTCAAAACACTTCTCCTGAAATTTTAGCAATAAAACACTCCCTCTACTTTTAGAAATGCGAAATTAGAACAGTTGGCTAGCACAGCCAGCTGTCGTCAAAAAGGGGTCTCTAGATCTGTGGCACGCAATGAACGTTTCGATCGTCCGCCATCTTGCTGGTAGTTAAGTCGAGCGATGGCAACGGCTGCCCATTTTTCAGCATTGCGAAAGGGTTGCGCCTCAAAGGGTTAAAATATCTATTCAGAATTGCGACAGTGCAGAACAGAATAAGGTAAAAATTTTGAAGGCTAAATTAAATTCGTTAGAACAAGGTTTAGAAAATGCGTTTGCTGAACTGTCGCAGAATGAATCCGAAGAATTCATGCAAACCTTGTTAGACTTCCAAGATTTAATTCTGGATTTAGGAGTAGATTTAGAAAACAAAACTGATTCAATAAAGTCAAAAATAAATCGGAAGCTAATTTAAATGGTGTAGTCGAAAATAACAAGGAAAGTGTTGTTAAATTGCCGAAATTAGAGATACCAAATTTCTATGGTGATTTCGATTCGTGGATACACTGTTATAAATATAAGTTCAACCTTTCACCAAATAACCGGTGAAAACAGAGAGCTACAAGCAATGTCATAAGCCTTTCACCGCTTTTGTGGTTCATTTGAAAATTCCTGAAAAATTCTAACCCAGGTCGAACCGAATTATCGGAATTTTAGGTTCGATATACGAAAAGTCGAATTTTCGGTGAAACCAACCAAAACAATATGGCTGCCCACGCTGCTCGCTCGCGTAGGATAGAGGGGATTCCGTAAAGGTAAGAAAAGTGTTAATTTTTTCTCATTTTGAATCAATTAAGTCTATGAACAATGTATAATAGTTTTTGAATAAGTGAAAATATTAAGATATCCACACATATGCCATGGTGATGGGCATGGCCTAACCCTAATCATACGCGATCCACTGATGACACAAAATGAATCAATTATAATATTATTTTGGCAAATGGTCACGAATAACAGCTTGATAGTTTTTGAAATTGAAACGATATATATTTAAAATGGGTCGGCTAATAAATTATATTACATTACTGAATACTTCTGTTTGTCATGCTTCAACTCGTAATTGCGGGTACGTTAACCCTAATAATCGACGGTGTTGTTAATTATACCGTAAGACCCCTTGGAAACTGATTGTATTGTATTTGATTATTTTTGTCTGTTTGTATTGTATTTGATTATTTTGTTTACTTTTGTCTGTTTGTATTGTATTTGATTATTTTGTTTACTTTATATATAAGATTGTATACTTAAGTTTGTATTATCACAAATATTAGTGGCAGACTAATAACAAGCATGAAAGTTTTCAGTCTTTGACAACATCATTGATGCATTTGAGATGTAGTATTTAAATTAGGTTAATGAATTTAGTTATCCTGAATACAGTTTTATAATGAATATTAGTTAATTTAATAATGAACACATATAAAAGAATAACAGATAATGTGTGAAATGCATAATAATTTATTTGTTCTGTATGATTCTCAGCAAAGTTCAGTCTTTTTAGCCGTTTTGTGCTTTCATGCCTGTAATAAGGAGGGAGGGATATAGACTTAATAAGGGCAAGAGGGACAACTGCCCCCCTAAAATTCAAGAAAATTTAGATATCACTTGTTTGAAAACAGTATTTTCTATAATAGGAAACACCCCTTCCTTTTCCCCAATGTTGCATGCCCATTTACTCCCATGAGGAGGGCAGTCTGCCCTGTGCCCTGACTGTACCTAGAAGCAACATATTTAAAAAAATTCACGTAAGCCCTGTTACAGAAAGAACTTATACATTTTCAGCTAAAGACACTAAATCAATGACATTCGGTATGCAAAAAAAAGTAAATAGGAAACAAAACTAATTTATACAGTGCATGAAAATTTGGGCAATGTTTTCATAATTAGAACTAATAATAACAATAAATAGATAGTACTGCATTGCACATAGATCCGAATGTTATTTCTTTAAAAATTCATAACTTAAAAAGCCTTGCCAGTTTAAAATTTTGCAATCTTATAAAGCAGTAATAGGTGATTAAAATATAAAAAATCAAGGAAAACAAAAAGGGCAAATTTTGAGATATTCAAGGCCAAGTCATAAATTGTCAATCAGCTGAAGCGTTGTCAGACAAAAGAGTAATTTTATGGCATGATTAAATATTGCTTTTATGTTTTACGCTAGGGATGATCCGGATAATGATTTGCCGAATATCGGATATATCCGAAGGTCTTTTGACTGGCATATATGGATATCCGGCATTAGATATGCTTTTAATTATGGTGTATGTTTATTGCTTTTTTTAAATATAATCTTAGTAGCAGAATTATCTACATCAGTCTGCAATGCAGATTTAAAAATACAAAAATAGTCTGCAAGGTAATCTTCGTTGAAAAATAAAGGCTTATACAGCTACACGAAATCTAAAAAATATTCACCAGATGGTTTATTTTTTACAGTAATTTTTTAATCTCCCTGGCCTGAAAGACCAGGTGCACATCTTGCTGGGTCAAATATGAAACGGTAACCAGGAAAAAAAACAAACTCATTTTAAGTTTTCATAAATATGCAAAATGAATTAACTGCTATTTTTTTAAAAATAAAATATGTGCGTAAACAAAAATTATCTTTTCACAAATATTTAAAAAGATTTTAATAATATATTAAATAAAACATTTGGATATTAAATTTTCCAATATTTTAATTTGTCATGTTTTATACCATATGAAATTTAATATTTTGTTTAAAATCTAACTAATTAAGTATTATTTGTTTATATTAATTATAAAAGCAAAATATCTAATATTATTTCACGGTGTAAAATATTAATTTAACATAATTATTTGTTGCTTCTACCCTTTACAAATAAAAAAAGGAAAACAAAAATATTAATCTAAAAAAAATTACTATCAAAAGAATGTTAATTCATACTAAACTGTAAATAAACAGTCAGTGTGAACCTAAACATCCATTTTAAATTTAAAAAATAATTAAACAATAAAATTCAATTTAAAATAAAGCCATTAAAATAAAATCATAAAACACATCGTCATCATTAGCAGGTAGCTATTTTCAGAAATAAAAAGCCGGCTTTAGGATTACCGTGTCTTAACTTCAGATCCTCAAAGGGCAGGATTACCATAAAGGCTTCCTTTTTCACGGCAAGAAAAAGTCGCCAAAACAAAAGTGCACCAAAAGGATACTAAAGCTGCAGTAGCAGATCCAGAAATTATTTTTGGGAGGGGCTAAACTTTGAAAAAAGCTTATTTCACCCAAACAAAATGTACGATGAAGCAAAATTTTAGTATAAAGTAATGTAAAACATTTTGGGAGGGGCTAAGTTATAAAAAAAAGATCATTTTATCTACTTAAAGTGTATAATAAAGCAGAATGTTACCCTTTAGCAATCTTTTTGGGGGGGGCTGAAGCCCCCCTAGCCCCTCCCCTGGATCCACTACTGTAAAGCTGTACTATATTTTCAAATTTTTATTGATCATTGTTGCTTGAAATACCTGTAATAGGCAAAACGAAGTACATTTTTACTGCACAAGGGGCGAAAAAAGCAAAGTTGAGTTATAATCACAATATTACAGAGCTCATGTTAACCAGTGATCAATCTAAGGTTTTTGCAGAAGAGTAGAAGTACTCCTTAACCTTTTTAGAAGGAGTATTTTCCTGTCCACAGGAATAATTAAAGCAACGGAAATTGCATTTAACACATCAATCATACATAATAACTGTTACACAATCTATGTACACTGTTAGTGTTAACTGTAAATTTCACTGTTTACATTAAAAGTTATTTTAGATTTCAGAGTTGACTGTAAATAAAAATCATTTTTAAGGGGAAATCTCGCTGAAATCATGGATCATATAACAGAATTTTATCTGGGTTCCAGAACATCGTTCTGGCTCACAAAAAAGTACCGGAACGTCATTCTGGTCCCACTAAACCCCTGGTAGTAACTCATAAACATGACTTAATAAAAACAGGTTTGACCTAAAGAAGCTTTCAGCTTAGCACCCATTTAAAGACAGGTTTTACATTTAATATTTTGTTGGGAGGACCAAACACAACCCCTTTGGCTTCGTCTCTTGAGATTTCAGTATAAACTTTAACATTAACATTCTTCTAGAAAAATTGAAACTGCAATTTCAAATCTTCAATATATTCGGTGGCATACCTAGTAGTCAAAATGTTGTGTGTTAGAAATGCAGTGTCAATATAAAAGTAAATAAAAGAAAGGATGCTGGTTTTATGTTATAAGCTGGTGTGTGTTAGGGACATTTCTGAGCGGTTAATTAAAAAAAAATAAAGGTAAGTGCTTTGTTTTAACGAATCTTTGCGATGTTTAAGGTTTTTAATGTGAATTTTACATTGATATTTGATGTTTTTATGTTGTCATAAGTGTTATTTATGTGCTATTCTAATCATACTGACTTTATATGAGGTGTACAGCTAGGTTGTTTAATCCACTGATGTTTTTTGAGTTGAAAATGGGCCAGCATTTGCCCAGTTTACATTAGTTGTACAACTAGGTTGCTTAATCCACTGTAGTTTTTTTAGTTAAAAACAGTCCACTGTTTGCTCATTTTAAATTGCCTGTTACTGAATTTGCTGACGTTTTTTAGGTTAAATATGCATGGTGTATTTTGTTTTAATGTTTTTGTTAGTGGAATATATGTAAATTTTTAAAAAAATGTGTTAAAATACTTTGCTGATCGTGCAAAATGGTTGGCGACAGCCACCAAAAGCTCCAGTGACTGTCGCCGTGTTTACATCGGGTGCGCACCGGCTTGTATGATTTTACCGGAAAAAGTAATAGCTCAATGATCTAAGAAAACTAGTGCAAATAAAACGAAAAAAGAAGAAAACACATCTATATGCAATGCAGTACCATCTATTTATTGTTATTATTAGTTCTAATTATGAAAACATTGCCCAAATTTTCATTCTTATTTATCTACATAAAAATTATGTAACAGGCATACTTACTCAGCCATTTGTTTATGATATGTATACATAGTGTTCATATTTTTAGGCCTGATAAGTTATTCATGCATTGTATAAATTTGTTTCTTTTACTATTTACTTTTTTTTTGGGGGGGTGGGGGGAATAATACCGTAAGCAGGGGCAGGTTGAGTTGGCGACCTTTTTTTTGTCGCGTCTAACCTTGGCGACTTTGCTTTCTCGCCAAACATAACATAAACATATGTAGTTATATAAGGAAAAATAAACCCCAAAACTACAATACACTTATCTAAACACCTTATTAAAACATTTGTAGACTTACTTAAATCCAATTACAAACAAAATGAACATAAACAAAGCACTACCTCTGGGCTATGGGTACGTTAAAAAAAAATAATATAAAACGTTCAAAAGAGGCAAAATACTAAAATATGTTTCTGCAGAAAAATATTCAACAAAATTTCCCTTAAAATGTTAAAATCACAGTTTAAAATTAATAGAAAAACACTCAAATAAACAGACTACCTCCCCCCCCCCCCTCCCAAGATTCATTCAATTTTAATATCTTCAAAACACACAAAATTTACACAGGGTTTCTACAGACCTGGAAAGTCAGGGATTTGGGAAAAAAAAGTCAGGGAAATTAGCAAAAATTAAAGAAAGGTCAGGGAAATGCAAGAAAAATTGAATTTTGCAGTAAAATCAAGGAAATATTTGCTGTTTGAACCTAAGTATAGAAATTGTTTTATTTTCATTTTCTCATTCAACCTTATAAATAATTTTAAAATGTTTTCTTTATGAGCATATCTTGTGCAGTTGAAATATGCTTAATTTTATCCTAAATTATTATCAAACATGGTTTTTGTTAGAATCCAGTGATGTCAAATAAGATTCTTGGGGAGTAATTCGGTTAGCGGGTGTCGGCTATTTTTTTGGCGATTTTTTTTTTCGCCAACTCCCGTAATTTGGCGTGTTTTTTTTTTTTGGTCGCCAAATTTTTCCGCGAGCGAAACACAGTTTTACTAAACAATAAATACATAAAATATTCACTCACCTTCACATATCCAAAACACTGATTCAAATATTCCAGTAAATGCATACAAAAAAAAAAAAAAAAAAAAAAATTGGCTGTGGGGTACATGAGTTCCTTTCCCACTCCAAAATAAACTCACAAAACGTAATATTCGAACAACGAAACTACGCTAAACAACTACTTAAATTACCTTTTAAACTTACAAAAACTAACATCAAAAGCACATTCTTCGTACAAAAAACCCCCCTCAAAATACAAATTTAGCAAACTAAACCCCCCCATCCACCAAAAATTTCAGTACTGTTCCCAATCACTTTCTTCAATTTCTTCTACATCAATTTCAGGATCCTTACTACAACCTGCAGTAATTACTCCTTCTATATTTTCCGATTTTACCGTTGGAACAATAAATTTTCTCATTTTCAATCCTTCTTTCCTGGGTCCTGGATATACCCTCTTTATGTCACTCAAAAATTGAAATATTTTTTCTCCGTTTGTTGAAAATTTATTAAGTTGGGTACGTCTATAAAAATATAATGCCATAAACTGAAAAAGGGTGTTTTTGGGCCTCCTTACTTTTAACAGATTTTTTAAATGCTTATTTTCGTTCTCGATATCATTTATGGTAATAATCAGTGGCCGTACCTGACGACATACCCTTTTCCCCCCTCCTTGCACGCCATGAATTAATTTCAGTTAATGTGAACAAAATCGGAAGTTTCATAACAAAGCAAAAAATAATAGCCAATATATCTCTTATACTAATGCGAGTTTTCTCAAAAAAAGTATTACTTAAGGGATCTAAAGTTCCGGAACACTTACTCTTTTTTCTATTCTTGCAAGCAAATCGATAGCCCACCTTCCTTCCACTATCATTCCAACAAGCCATTTCCGAACCACACAAATCACAAAAAAAAACACTCGTCCTTGCCGGGATTAAGCCCACATCAATTAAAAAATCCAATACCTTTTCATCACTTTCTAAAATCAAAAACATGCTAAAAATACTAAAATTTACCAACAACGGATGCATCATAAAATTTTTAAAACCACACAATCCAAAACATTAAAACCATTCACTAAAATTCTAAAAAGCAGACGAGGTTCTATAATATGTCAAAATTTCGTAAAATGTTCCAGACAAATAACTCACGTACCCCACAGCAAACTAAACTAAAAATGACGAAACAAGCTCAAAACATCCCCCTTTTAAAAGTTCCGATCACCGGTTACAGTTAAAAACCATCAGCCAATCACAAAATTCCCTTAACAAACATCACAGTGTTCAACGCAACAACCAACTAATTTCTTCCAAACAACAGCATCATCCAACACCTCAACTCAATCCACACAGGTTACAACGGACATCGGACTCTAAAGCTAAAGTAAACAAACTTTCGACCAAACTCCAATCTTGGCGACTCATCACCGCTTGGCGACGACACCCGGTAACCGAAGAATCCCCGATTCTTGTATATATTAATTTTATTACTATTATTATTTGTAAAAAAAAAGGTGCAAAATATATAAAAAATTATTTAAAGGATGTAATGTTACAAATAGAAACAAAAAAATTCGGGAAAGCACGCTAGATAAAGTCAGGGAAGAGCGTGATAGATGTCAGGGAAAAGTCAGGGAAGCAAAAGCTGTGAAATCTGTAGAAACCCTGTTACATTACTAAAAACAGAATAAAATCAAAACTCGCCACAAACAACCCCAAAATCCTTATACATTAATTCATATTAAACCTAAGTATTGTACCTGTTTTCTGCAAATCCGTGTAAGTAAACCCATATATCTAATAAAATTATCCACCTTTCTTAAAACACTAAAAATCTCCATCACGAATAATTATTCAGCAATTCACATAAAATTAAAATAACACAGGGGAATACGGTAAGCGGGTGTCGGTTGAGTTGGTGACTTTTTTTTTGTCGCAAGCGGCTAACCTTGGTGACTTTTTTTTCGCGCCAAACAAAACATAAACATACGTTGACACATAACTAACAAAATGAATGTTTTAAATTAATAGTAATAATAATTAATAGTAATAATTTAAATAAAAATAACAGTTTTAAATTAATAGAAAAACATCAAATAAACCCACTACCTCTCCCCCCCACACACACAACTTCCCACAAACAACTCAAAAATACATATATTAAATCATATTTAACGTGAATAGTGCACGTGATTTCAAGAAAAATATACTGCAAATATTTTCATAAAATGTTAAAAAACACTCTTTAACAGAAAACCACTAGAATAAACAGACTACTTCCTCCCCCACGTGATTTTTGCAATTTAATACCGGCAAAACACACAACATTTACACTATTAATCAGAATAGAATCAAATCTGATCACAAACAACTCAAAAATCCTTATATATTTATTCATATTAAACCTAAAAATTGTACGGGAATTCTGTAAATCATGAGCAAACCCATATAACAAATAAAATTAACCATCCCTCTTAAAACCTTTAAATTTTTTTATTTTTTCATCCCAATTCACAAAAAATAACATAGTAAAAACCTAACATAATTATGAAAACATAACACCATAAATATTCTCAGCTATACACTGCTGTCCCGGAAAGCAAGGAATAAACATTTAAATAAATAAAAGCACCACATACCTGTAATTTTATTCATGAACAACGTGCGTTCATCAGAAAATAAAGCCATTACAAGCATTCAAATAAGCATGACAACTATACCTCAACACACGCTATATACATATTCTTCACAACTCGCAACAAACATTTTCAAATTTTTGTCAAAATTCACTTGATAAAGAAATAAGAAACAACTCAGCATATAAAGGAACCGATTTCATTACAGCTCTACACAAATTATCTACATTTATTATAAAACCAAACAAACATTCCACTTTTCAAAAATAACCATTATAAAATACAAAACTTCAGCAGACGACATAACTTCCATTCCCGGCAAATTCAAGTTCAGTTATTTTGCCAGTTAAACTCCTTGAAATTCGTTCAACCAATCACATAATTCCTTCGAACAGCTTAGTTTCTCATGACAACATAAAACAACACAACTCCGCCGGAAAGGTTGCCGAATAGGTAATCTCGATTGGCAATGCTGCCAGGATTGTTTACTACATATAGTGAGCTTTGGCAATGCATCTCCCTTGGCGATGGACACCCGCTTACGGTATTATCTCCTAACACAGCATACGATAACCTTTATATAAATATGATACAATAGAAAGCAATACAGTAAATCATACAATGAATATTTAAATAAACAAAAGCACATACCTCAAATCTTCTATTTAATTCCTTATGTAATGGCCTTGATGCATCAAAAAGCGCCCAAATAAGCAAAATTTAAGCCTACCGTGGATACATTAAATATTCTGCTCAACAAACATTTTCAAATTTTCATATACAACCACATACATAATTCATACACGACACATCTTAACATAAAGCAAATTCATTACAGTTTTAGACAACTTATCTTCATTTAATAGAAAAAAAAAAATGAAATTTCACTTCTGAAACATGATAATAAATAACTGTGCACTTTTCCACCAACGAATCACAACAAACAAGCGTGTTCAACGGTTCATTTCAGGTTCGGTTACAGATAAATTCTTACAACCAATCACATAATTCCTTCAAACTTTATTCCCAGTTAATTTCTTTGACCAATCACATAATTTCTAATCACATCATGAAGCAACAACAGAACTCAACTACACCTCAACTCCTTATATGGGTTACTTGAGAACATGACACCATCGTAAACATGTTTACCCTTCTTCACAATTTGGCGAAGTTTCATACTTGGTGATCTGCCCCCGGTAACGGTATTACTCCCTTTTTTCGATAAATTTTCTCATTAGTTTCAAATGATTTAATTCAAAAATCAAATTTCTTAAGTTAATTTCTTTGACCAATAACATAATTTCTAATCACATCATGAAACAACAACAGAACTCAACTACACCTCAACTCCTTATAAGGGTTACTTGAGAACATGACACCATCGTAAATATGTTTACCCTTCTTCACAGTTTGGCGAAGCTTCATACTTGGTGACCTGCCCCTGGTAACAGTATTGTTCCCTTTTTTCTTTAAATTTTCTCATTAGTTTCAAATGATTTAATTCAAAAATCAAATCCTTTTGGGATTGTTTCCATGAATTTAGTACCAGTTTGACTGCAATTAAAGTCATGACAAATAACAATGTCATGAATGTTCTCCCTCAAGAGTTTGATAAATATCTTAAAAGATCAGTTCTTGAAAGAGACATTTTCATTCAACTGTCCAGGGGGTCAGTGACCCCCCCCTCCCACCTCCAAAAAATTGTTTTTCTGGATACGTGCCTGGTAGATGGGGACATTTTCACAGCAGGCTATACTACAGCAAGTACACTATTCAATTTATAGTGGGGAAAAAAGGTAACCAAAATCTTACAAAGATTGAAAAACAGTGTTTTTGTACACTAATTTCTTCCAGTAATAATTTACTCCAATCTTAAAAAAAGATAGAAGTACTTATTTTTTCCCTTTTTTCTCATGAAAAAAATATATTCTAAAAAGTATTGAAAACAAAATATTTTCACAAAACTTTTTTTTTTTGCATTTTTTATTATTGCAGGTTTTAGAATTTATTCATTTATTATGTTTATTTATGTTATTTCTCTATATAATTTTAGGCCGGATGTACTGCTAGATATTTGTAATATCCGGCTACTGCTAATCAGGGGTGCAGAATATGTTCGAATGCCCGAACGAGTTTCGGGGAAAATTTTTCTCCCAAGTATATTTTTAAAAAAGGGAAGAAAAAAAAAAGAATTGATTTTTTATAGTATTGTGTATGATTATGGCAACGCTACACTAGGGCGATCTGCCAAGGGGGGGGGGGGAGGGTGCCGAGATGCAGTTGTTATCATAAGAAGCTAGCTATAGATATTCACATAAACTAAAATGAAAATATGCTTCAGTTTGGGGGGAATTTTAGATAGAACAAATTGTGTTCTGGGGAAATATTGAGCCCTAAACATTTTTCTGCACCCTTGCTGCCAAAATCCCTTCTCAAGAACCTCTTTAAAAATAGAATTAAAAAACTTGAACACATTAGCAGCCATCAAAAAGAGAAACCGTTGTTTACTAAAGCTGTACCCTACTGCAGGGGGCAGCAATAAAAATAACCAATGAAGCCACCAAGAAAAATATCAAAATTCCTATAAAGCCTAATCAAACTATCGTCAAACGAATACGTAGTGATCAAGACTCAATAGATAAAAATGAATCAGCCGGAATCTATAAAATAAATTTTACCTTTAATAAATCAAATAAATCTGGGTGCTATATAGGAATGACTAAAAGGAAAATTAAAGAAAGAAAAAAAAGAACGCTTTAACAAAATTAAATTCAATAAACCCAGCACATCTCTCTCAAAAATAGCCCAAGAACAACTATGCACTTAACATTGGAAGCACTTCAAATCTTAACTACAGATGGCGCCATTAATGGCATGACACATGCGCAGATCGATCCGGGATGGGGCGAGGCATTGAGGAAGAGATCAGTGCAAACAAGAAACGCCGATGGCTGAGGAAGGTGGTGGTTGTCACCGAAAGCTGCTAACAAGGGATTTTATTTGTGTAGTTTTAACCTTTTAATATTTTAATGCAAGTCTTTCTTACTACTTTTAATTAAATGTTTTCTCTTATTGTCTGTTTTTACATCTAAAACTCTACCAACCAGGGGCATAACCAGAGGTGGCGGGCTGTGTGGGGTGAGCGCTACCGAGCAGTCTTCCAGCCCCCCCCCCCCTACAATTTTCAAAGACTTTAGTAAGTTTACCCATAAATACGAAAATTTAGAAACGAACATTTGAAAACCATAAATTTTTACATCTTTAAGAAGACTCATTGTTTTGAACCAATTTCTCTTTATAATTGCAAGGTGCATGAAAATAAAAATCGTTTAAAAGTAATATGACATAGACTTTGATTTCGATTTGGGTTTCATTCATTTTGTTTCCATTTTTTGAGTATTCTTATTTCAATGTACAGTGAAAATGTTGAGTATTTTTTAAAATTGTCTGTAAATATATATAATAATTTAGAGTGATAACTTTGGCATTCCATATCTGTTTCTATGTTATTCCACTTTTAAATGTAAAACAGGATTATATTTTATACAACTTTTTTTCATACTGAATAAAAATTAATTTTCATATATTGTTGCACAAATATCATCAAAATAAATTTCAAATAACATAATTCATTATGGTTTTAGTTTATAAAATGAATACTATGTGTCCATTTAGCCAGGAGCGTCTCTAACTTTCCAATTGCTTGTGTGTTAGTTTAACTTTTTTTGGTAATTGTTAAGGTAATCTGGAACGATTTTCCAAAAAGAAGTGTGATTTAAAGTGCAAGAGTTTTTATATGTAGAGTCTATGCCAAGTCCCCCACGGAATGCAATCCCCTCCCCCCTCAGCCTAGAGCCTAGATCCCTTGCGCAGATAATTGGAATAATAGCACATTTCAACATGTCATTTTGTTTTCATTTTTAATATTATTGAAAGATGATAGGAGTATTCTTAGTTTAATATAAAATGAAATTGTTCAGTATTAACATGTTTATGAATATCTAAAATAATGTAGACTCTTAAATTTTGATATATCGTTGCACTTGAATTTCTTTGTTAAATCATTTTAAAATGTTAACAAGGATGATAATTATTAATTATTGAAAAATTAATTTTGTTCCTGCTGTACAAATACCATGAGAATGAATTTAAAAGTATATTTTATTTTATTTTAATTTATTTTTTTGGTTTTTACAATTAAAATTACAGAAATCCGTTTAATATATGTATGTTTAGAAGAGAGGACTTTGTATGACAGTTTGTATATCTGTTTGGTTTGTTTTAATACAGGAAAAGGAGATATTTATTACTTCGTTGTTTTTTTTTTGTTGTTGTTGTTGTTGTTTTTAATATAATTTTAAATGTAATCTGTAAAAAGTTCCCAAAGAAATGTAATTTAAATGTGCTCTGTCTTAAAGTAGTGTGACATTTAATTAAAGTCAATTCCCTTTATGGGCATTTCATTATTTAGTAAAATAAAAAATAATATTTTATATTAGTAAAAATTATCTCTGATGAATGTTTGCAAGTAAATAAAATAATAATCCAAAGTTTAGTATTTTGTCTCGTTTGGACTTCTTTGCTAGGGTACTTTGCAGAATAGTTTTTCACATTTGACTGCATGCATTTTCTTCTCTCCTATGAAATTATCATTAAATGCAAAAAGATTTTATTTGTTATGCTATTATTAACTTAATTAAACTTCATCTATTCTTTCAGAAGGGAGATTTGCTTTGTTCATATGTGTACTGAAGACTGATTTGAGATCCTGAGTTCAAGGCATGGAAGTATCGTCGATTTTGGTACCACCTACATTAGCATATTATATAAATAGATGTGTGATAAACACACTGTGAAAAGAGCTAAAAGATTTTCCTTTTTTGTGCATGCATTGTTATTTTTTAATCTAGCTACTATGTGACATACATAACCAGTAACAAATATGCTTGCTTCACTTGACATCATTGAACTGTTAATTTGCATTTTTGCGTGTGTGTTACTGCTATTATGCTAATATTTCAATCTAGTTGTACCGTTCCCAGCATACAAATATCGTCGATTTTGGTACCGCATACGTTAGCGTATTATGTAAGTAGATTATTTTAAAGCATTGCAGCATTTTAAACTTATTGTATTATATTTGGAAGCACTTTTTACATAAGCAGGAGAAATAATTTTTTTGCCCGTGAGAATTCAAATGTGATTTCTTTACCATATTTTTGACCTGTGAATTGTATTACATATTCGAAGGCTCCTCATGAGTTAATCAGAAATTTGTTTTCCAAACTTTCTTCAACAAACACAGCATGGATCAATGTACGTCATTACTATCAAATCATTGTCATTACTATCAAATAGATCAAATTAACAGAACATTTAATTTTAAAATAATTTTTTGGATGTAAAAAAATTAATTTCTTTAAATAGGCTTAATTTATTAGAAATTATTTTTTTTAAAAGAAATTACAGATTTTATTTCTGTAGCTTTATGAACTACTTATGCACGCTTGGTATTAATAGATTATCTCATGTAGTTTGATTAATGTTCTAAAATTTCTAGTTTGTTTGTAAAGAGGGGGTGGGGCACTAAGTTTGTCTGCTTGCTAATTGGAGTTTTTGCAATTTGACTTAAATTAGATGCATTTGACTCAAACATTTTAAGATTGTACTGCAGTCTGAATTTACTCAACTTTTTATTTTTGTTTATCTTATTTCTGAGATGCTAATAATGTTTTATGAATTCTGAATATTGTAAATTAAATGGTTTTTTTTTCTTTTCCTCCCCCAGTTTCTGGTTATCAACTTTCTTCCTGCGAATCACCAATAGGTATTAGATGGAAGATGATAGCAAAAGGGAGGAAAAATATATTTATTTATTTATTTCATGAAATGCAGATTTATTTTGTATGTAATAAAGAATGCTAATAAAGGTTTTTAATTTTAATTATGTTTTACTCTGAGTATCATTAAAATCTCTCATTATTCTTTTTATTGAAAAAACTATTGATAGTGTAATTGGAGGGTACTTACTGATCAAGTCCTTTCACTACTAAGGCCCAAACTACTAGCCATTTCATATGGGAGCACCCAGTTTAAGCGTGAAAAGTTTGAAAATGGAAATGTTGGTTACGGCCAATTATCTACACTAGGGGATCTAGGCCGGGGGTGGGATTGCCTTCTGTGGTGAACTTTCTAAGGGGTCCTAACCCGTATTTACACAAAGTTCTGCAGAAAACCACGTGAAAACTCCGAATGGTTAGGTCGGCGGGCATGACCTGTTTGAAAAGTTTGGAGCTAGGGGGTAATGGTGATGATGGATTTTTCCTAAGTTTAAAAACAATCCTTCAACAACAATGAAAAGGTAAGGTAAAATATATTCACAAGGTTAAATTGTAAGTTTCAGCATAAAATATCAAATTGAGCAGGATTGTTTAGCAAATTTTGTATAAGTTACCCTGAAAGGCTTTACGCAATTATTTTGGTTTAGAGATAGTGCTTAATGTATGTGAAAAAGAAACTTCTACTTTGTGAATAATTGTTTATTCACATCTTTTTTTCATGTGGTACTAACTCCACCTTGTCTAACTTAAGTTACATGCAGGAAACAGAATCGTAATATACAATTTTTTATTTTTTGGACTAGATCAGCATAAAATTAGGTGTGTGTAAGCAGAATTTAATGTAAGAGCTATTTATTTATTTTTCTTTTTGCTACCATGTAACCAGTGGCGGATCCAGAAATTCTGTTTTGGAGGGGCTAAATGTTGAAAGAAGCTTATTTCACCCAAGCAAAATGTACAATAAAGCAAAATTTTAGTCTATACCAATGTAAAAACTTTTTTTAGGGGGGCAGGGGGGGGGCTAAGTGATTAAAAAAGATCACTTTACATATTCAAAGTGCATACTGAAGCAGAATGTTACCCTTTAGCAATCTCATTTTTGGGGGGCTGAGACCCCCTAACTCCTCCCCTGAATCGCTACTGCATGTAGCAATATGTATCAATGATACAATTTTCTTTACATTTTACAGCATATGTACTGATTAAAAGTTAATTACAGCACAAATACCATAAATTATTTTTACAGCCTATGTACTGATTAAAAATAATTTACGGTATATGTACTATAAATTTCGTTTACAGCTTACATACCATTTTAAAAATTAAATATGGTGCTTTTACCGGAAATTTCATATACGGTATATGTACAGGTAGTGTAATTTTTTACGGTACATATACCATATAGGAAATTTATGGTATATGCACTTTTTTAACGGCATATATATATATAAATATATATATATATATACTGTAAAATATTTTATGGTACTTAATGCCATTTGTGAAATTTACGGTATATGTACTCATCCCAAAGCTGCCAGTACATGTACCGTAATTTGGGTCTGAAATCTTTTCCAGTGTATAAGAGTGGTGGATTATTGCAAGTTTGTCTGGGGGGGGGGGATTGTTAGTTAGAAGATTGACATATACATCCATTTTATGGAAGTAAAATAGGATCTTTTACATTAATTTCTTTTTTCTCGGGGAGGGGGGCGGTCGCCCCCTCTGCCCCCCCTTGGGCGGATTAATGCAAGTTTGTCGGGGGGGGCAGTTAGAAAATTGACATATATATCCATTTTATGGAAGTAAAATAGGATCTTTTACATTAATTTTTTTTTTCTCGGAGAGGGGGCAGTCGCCCCCTCTGCCCCCCCCTTGGGCGGATTAATGCAAGTTTGTCGGTGGGGGCAGTTAGAAAATTGACATATATATCCATTTTATGGAAGTAAAATAGGATATTTTACATTTTTTTCTCGGGGGGGGCGGTTGCCCCCTACCCCTTCAATCCGCCTAAGGGCAGATTAATGCAAGTTTGTCAGGGGGGCAGTTAGAAAATTGACATATATATCCATTTTACGGAAGTAAAATAGGATCTTTTACATTAATTTCTTTTTTCACTCAAATATGCTTAATTTTATCCTAAATTATTATCAAACATGGTTTTTGTTAGAATCCAGTGATGTCAAATAAGATTCTTGGGGAGTAATTCGGTTAGCGGGTGTCGGCTATTTTTTTGGCGATTTTTTTTTTTCGCCAACTCCCGTAATTTGGCGTGTTTTTTTTTTTTGGTCGCCAAATTTTTCCGCGAGCGAAACACAGTTTTACTAAACAATAAATACATAAAATATTCACTCACCTTCACATATCCAAAACACTGATTCAAATATTCCAGTAAATGCATACAAAAAAAAAAAAAAAAAAAAAAAAAAATTGGCTGTGGGGTACATGAGTTCCTTTCCCACTCCAAAATAAACTCACAAAACGTAATATTCGAACAACGAAACTACGCTAAACAACTACTTAAATTACCTTTTAAACTTACAAAAACTAACATCAAAAGCACATTCTTCGTACAAAAAACCCCCCTCAAAATACAAATTTAGCAAACTAAACCCCCCCATCCACCAAAAATTTCAGTACTGTTCCCAATCACTTTCTTCAATTTCTTCTACATCAATTTCAGGATCCTTACTACAACCTGCAGTAATTACTCCTTCTATATTTTCCGATTTTACCGTTGGAACAATAAATTTTCTCATTTTCAATCCTTCTTTCCTGGGTCCTGGATATACCCTCTTTATGTCACTCAAAAATTGAAATATTTTTTCTCCGTTTGTTGAAAATTTATTAAGTTGGGTACGTCTATAAAAATATAATGCCATAAACTGAAAAAGGGTGTTTTTGGGCCTCCTTACTTTTAACAGATTTTTTAAATGCTTATTTTCGTTCTCGATATCATTTATGGTAATAATCAGTGGCCGTACCTGACGACATACCCTTTTCCCCCCTCCTTGCACGCCATGAATTAATTTCAGTTAATGTGAACAAAATCGGAAGTTTCATAACAAAGCAAAAAATAATAGCCAATATATCTCTTATACTAATGCGAGTTTTCTCAAAAAAAGTATTACTTAAGGGATCTAAAGTTCCGGAACACTTACTCTTTTTTCTATTCTTGCAAGCAAATCGATAGCCCACCTTCCTTCCACTATCATTCCAACAAGCCATTTCCGAACCACACAAATCACAAAAAAAAACACTCGTCCTTGCCGGGATTAAGCCCACATCAATTAAAAAATCCAATACCTTTTCATCACTTTCTAAAATCAAAAACATGCTAAAAATACTAAAATTTACCAACAACGGATGCATCATAAAATTTTTAAAACCACACAATCCAAAACATTAAAACCATTCACTAAAATTCTAAAAAGCAGACGAGGTTCTATAATATGTCAAAATTTCGTAAAATGTTCCAGACAAATAACTCACGTACCCCACAGCAAACTAAACTAAAAATGACGAAACAAGCTCAAAACATCCCCCTTTTAAAAGTTCCGATCACCGGTTACAGTTAAAAACCATCAGCCAATCACAAAATTCCCTTAACAAACATCACAGTGTTCAACGCAACAACCAACTAATTTCTTCCAAACAACAGCATCATCCAACACCTCAACTCAATCCACACAGGTTACAACGGACATCGGACTCTAAAGCTAAAGTAAACAAACTTTCGACCAAACTCCAATCTTGGCGACTCATCACCGCTTGGCGACGACACCCGGTAACCGAAGAATCCCCGATTCTTGTATATATTAATTTTATTACTATTATTATTTGTAAAAAAAAAGGTGCAAAATATATAAAAAATTATTTAAAGGATGTAATGTTACAAATAGAAACAAAAAAATTCGGGAAAGCACGCTAGATAAAGTCAGGGAAGAGCGTGATAGATGTCAGGGAAAAGTCAGGGAAGCAAAAGCTGTGAAATCTGTAGAAACCCTGTTACATTACTAAAAACAGAATAAAATCAAAACTCGCCACAAACAACCCCAAAATCCTTATACATTAATTCATATTAAACCTAAGTATTGTACCTGTTTTCTGCAAATCCGTGTAAGTAAACCCATATATCTAATAAAATTATCCACCTTTCTTAAAACACTAAAAATCTCCATCACGAATAATTATTCAGCAATTCACATAAAATTAAAATAACACAGGGGAATACGGTAAGCGGGTGTCGGTTGAGTTGGTGACTTTTTTTTTGTCGCAAGCGGCTAACCTTGGTGACTTTTTTTTCGCGCCAAACAAAACATAAACATACGTTGACACATAACTAACAAAATGAATGTTTTAAATTAATAGTAATAATAATTAATAGTAATAATTTAAATAAAAATAACAGTTTTAAATTAATAGAAAAACATCAAATAAACCCACTACCTCTCCCCCCCACACACACAACTTCCCACAAACAACTCAAAAATACATATATTAAATCATATTTAACGTGAATAGTGCACGTGATTTCAAGAAAAATATACTGCAAATATTTTCATAAAATGTTAA
The DNA here is from genome assembly GCA_038373885.1 of Cheiracanthium punctorium. NCBI lineage: Eukaryota > Metazoa > Arthropoda > Arachnida > Araneae > Cheiracanthiidae > Cheiracanthium > Cheiracanthium punctorium. The sequence continues at coordinate 26,185 of JAWZYV010018627.1, forward strand.
AAAACACTCTTTAACAGAAAACCACTAGAATAAACAGACTACTTCCTCCCCCACGTGATTTTTGCAATTTAATACCGGCAAAACACACAACATTTACACTATTAATCAGAATAGAATCAAATCTGATCACAAACAACTCAAAAATCCTTATATATTTATTCATATTAAACCTAAAAATTGTACGGGAATTCTGTAAATCATGAGCAAACCCATATAACAAATAAAATTAACCATCCCTCTTAAAACCTTTAAATTTTTTTATTTTTTCATCCCAATTCACAAAAAATAACATAGTAAAAACCTAACATAATTATGAAAACATAACACCATAAATATTCTCAGCTATACACTGCTGTCCCGGAAAGCAAGGAATAAACATTTAAATAAATAAAAGCACCACATACCTGTAATTTTATTCATGAACAACGTGCGTTCATCAGAAAATAAAGCCATTACAAGCATTCAAATAAGCATGACAACTATACCTCAACACACGCTATATACATATTCTTCACAACTCGCAACAAACATTTTCAAATTTTTGTCAAAATTCACTTGATAAAGAAATAAGAAACAACTCAGCATATAAAGGAACCGATTTCATTACAGCTCTACACAAATTATCTACATTTATTATAAAACCAAACAAACATTCCACTTTTCAAAAATAACCATTATAAAATACAAAACTTCAGCAGACGACATAACTTCCATTCCCGGCAAATTCAAGTTCAGTTATTTTGCCAGTTAAACTCCTTGAAATTCGTTCAACCAATCACATAATTCCTTCGAACAGCTTAGTTTCTCATGACAACATAAAACAACACAACTCCGCCGGAAAGGTTGCCGAATAGGTAATCTCGATTGGCAATGCTGCCAGGATTGTTTACTACATATAGTGAGCTTTGGCAATGCATCTCCCTTGGCGATGGACACCCGCTTACGGTATTATCTCCTAACACAGCATACGATAACCTTTATATAAATATGATACAATAGAAAGCAATACAGTAAATCATACAATGAATATTTAAATAAACAAAAGCACATACCTCAAATCTTCTATTTAATTCCTTATGTAATGGCCTTGATGCATCAAAAAGCGCCCAAATAAGCAAAATTTAAGCCTACCGTGGATACATTAAATATTCTGCTCAACAAACATTTTCAAATTTTCATATACAACCACATACATAATTCATACACGACACATCTTAACATAAAGCAAATTCATTACAGTTTTAGACAACTTATCTTCATTTATAGAAA
>JAWZYV010018628.1:0-28737 GCA_038373885.1 Cheiracanthium punctorium
CGTAAATTTCCCACTTTTCCGAAACTGTTAATACAGCTCTTTTTGCCATCATGAATTAAGACTCTGGTTATTTTGCAGATTTAGCTGCTAAATTTCTTCAATCATTCAACGACTAATCTAACCTTTGAATGACAGATTTTGAATATCACCCCGTTTCCCTGGAAGGCGGGTGGAAACTAGAAGGGGGGGAGAGAGGAGAGGAGACCCAGCAAACACACACAGGTTCTCTGAACGTCTATTAATGGTCAGAAATCGTCTTCTGAACGTTAATAGACGTTCAGAGAACCTGTGTGTGTTTGCTGGGAGGTTTCTTCAAACATTGTTCTTAACTTGTTCTCACTTTTCAAAAGAGAATAGAATAGGAATTCGTTACTAATGAATACTATTTGACTTTGAAAGCATATAGACGTAGGAAATCAAGGGAAGGGACTCTTTGGAAATCTAACAAAAAGTTTAAAAAGAAAGATGTGCAAAAAACCTATCCAGTAATTTCTAGAAAATTTGTTACACTATGCAAGTTTTATTCTGGCGGTATATCGAGTTGGCACTTTAACGGATCCATTACACTGAAATTCCTATTTGACAGATTTGTTCATAGACAAAATTGGCGGTTAAGCGGAATTGGCGCTATTTCGAGATGGCACTAAATCGGGGTTTGACTGTATTTCATTTTCATCCACCTAAAATAAATAAGCTCATATTCATTTTTTATTACATACCCAAATCGAATTTCATGCTCATCTGAAACGCGCGGAATCTTTTCGCAGTCGAAAGCTTTCGTTTTGTATACATAAACATTCGAATATCCAGCAGACGATTTATTTGTGGGGAAAAAAATAATAATAAACTGTGTAATCGGGAGAAATTATTTTAACGTATTGGAATCCCCCAATTGTATGACGTCATTTTCACTTAAAATAGGTCATTTTTGTCACGCAAATGATTCACTTTTTTTGACTCTCGGAAACGAAATAGTGCTGAAAATAGCGAAAAATCGCTTAAAAATGAGGGAACGGGTGGATTTTCAGATTTTTAAAATTGACAGATTGTTATCTATAATTATTTACAAAGTTGTGGAAAATTTCCAGCGATCGTACAAACGATGTAGAAGTTGTAGGCTTTTTGCCCTTGACATTGTAATCTTTTTGCAGTCATGGAGGAAAAAGTTTTATCTTGAAGTCAGGGTTCAGCGCAACTACAAGGGTTGATCAAATGAAAAGGTACGAAACGTTTGCAACAACCTAACCGTTATCATATTTGTCCATGCAGCTATGAGAGCACGTAGCGAGACATCTAGGAATGCGATTGGAGCCTTTTGTGTGGATAGGGACATGCAGAGGCCCGGCAGGAGAGAGCAGAAGCTCTTGTAAAAAGCACCCTCCTACGTTCAATTGACGCGGCAGTGTTTGTGAGGACAGGATGGCGTTCACATTGCAAAATTCGACGATTTAGGGCAGCGAGGCGTTATCCGATTTCTGACAGCGGAAGTTGTTAAACCGGCCACTATTCGTCGCAGGATGAGGACCGTATACTGAGAAGGCTTTGTGTCCCACAAGTCAATGAGAAAATGGAATGTCCGTTTTCGCCAAGGAACTGGCCAAGTTCAAGTGGGGAGACGTTGGACCATCCGCCCTACAGTCCGGACATGTCGCCCTGCGATTTCCATGTGTTGGGTTCACTGAAGAAACCATCTGAAAGGGAAGCGCTTCCACTCGGACGACGTACTCAAGGACGCTGTGACGGACTGGGTCTCGTCACGGCCACAGGAATTCTGGCAACAAGGAATCCTGCGGCTTGTTCATCAGTGGGATCGTTTTGCTCAGTCCAATGGCGTATATTTTGAATAAAGTCTACATTTGTACCCACCGTGTCGTTTCGTACCTTTTCATTTGATCACCCCTTGTAGTTAGTAGGATTATACGCTTTAAAGAATAATGTCCCATAGAGCGCAATGTATTGGGACTATTTTCAGTGCTCCTGTAGAAAAAATCTATAAATGCTACATAGATCCTATACAATAGGGTACACGGTACTGCAGATAAGAATTACATACATAAATAAATCGATGCATATTGACGCGAGTTATATCAAGGACGGACAGACAGACAAACCGAAATCTTAAACACTTTTCTACCTTGTTGGAAAGTGTCAAAAAAGCTAGATCTTGAGTCCACTTTACCTTGAAAGACGAAAACTTTCAAGGTAAAGGCGCGGAGCCCCCAAAAGCGCGGGGCCCGTAGCATTTGCTACATTTGCTATATTGTTAATCCGCACTGTAAAGCGCTCAAATAAATCTTTACATAACCGAAATAAAATACATTAAACTGTGCACTGAACCATGTTTAATGGTTGCCAAAACACGTTTCTGTGCAAACTTTCTGTCCTGAAAATAACAATATCGTAGCCAGGCGGATTAAAACAAAGCCATCGTCGTTTAATAAATCAGAAAGTCTATGTTATGTCCATTCAAACACATTTTATAGAATAAAAATTCAATAAATGTTTACAGAAAATGTAAGTAATAATAATTAAACTAGCAAAATGGCTCCATAATTTGCTTAAATTACGTGTAACATAATTTTTTTTTTTTAAATTACAATTTACATCAACATAATTATCGATCTGTCTCAATGCTCTGGTCATTTAAATATATAGATAAACTTTTTTGCCTTTTATACAGAATTATACATAACTATATTAAAAAATAATTTTCTCGGTAATCTTTTATATAGTACATGAAATGAAAACTTCCTTTTAATGCAAAATTAAATTTTCACAAGTATTACAGTCAAATTAAATATGTACATTAAATAATTAATTCAATAAAAAATGTATGTAAATACAAAATTTATAAAAACGTGAAATTTTATAAATTTTTTAGAACAGCAGTAAATGTGTGTCTGTTTTAAAATCATTTTTCATGATTTTAACACCGAACTCTCACTTCCTTGTTCTAACCGATTTTTTAACACTGATTTTAGTTCTTAGAGTCACCAAATTTTAAGTTTTTGCATTTTACACAGAATCATACATAAATATTTTAATTATACAGATTTAAAAAACTAATTAAACAAAAAAGTATTTAAACACAAAATTTATAAAAGAAATGAAGTTTTAAAAATTTCTAGAACGGCAGTAAATGCGTGTTTTAATTTTTTTTAATAAAATTAATATTGAACTCAAAACTTACTAACGCAATCCTATTCTTACCGATTTATCAACACTGATTTTAGATTTTACAGTCTATAATTTTTTTTTTGATTTTTTACAGAATTACTCATAAATATTTTTAAACATAACTTTCACAGTAATCTTTCACATAGTTCATGAATGAAAACATTCTTGGAATGCAAAATTAAATTTTCACAAGTAAACTACAATCAAATTAAAGATGTAGAGTTAAACAAAAAACTAATTCAATAAAAATGCATATAAATACAAAACTTTTAAAAGAAATGAAGATTCTAATATTTCTAGAATAGCAGTAAATGTGGCTTGTATTATAAAATTGTCTTTCAAAAGCTTAAAAGTGATCTCAAACTTACACTTTCGTATTCTTACAGATTTTTCAACTTTGATTTTAGATTTTACAGCCTGCATTTTTCCATTTTGTACAAAATTATACATGAATATTTTAAAATATAATTTTCAGCTATGTTTTAATGATGCTACATAAAATGAAACATCGTTGGAAAACAAAATTAAATTTATAAAAGAATTGAAGTTTTTCAAAATTTTCAAGAACAGCCGTAAATGTGTCTGTGTTTTAAAATTATTATATATTAGTTTTTTACAGTCTACAAATTTTAAGGCTTCAAAACTGGCCGATGTGTCAAGTTCCCCCCTTTCCTTGGAAAATAAATTGCATTCATTAAAAATAACATAATTTAAATGAACTTTTTATTTTAGTAATTTTTAAAGAGAATACTAAATGATAAATACTAAAGAAAATGACTAAATCTTAATTTCCTCCGCCCAAATGCTTTTTTACTAAAAAATTTAACTCACTAAAAGAAAAAATAATAAGATTGCATAACTTACATTTTAGATTCAAATAGTTATGGGCATTGGGCATTTGTTAATGTAACTGGATTTATACATACTTTTTCATTTTAAACTTATTCTTCTTTGTTTCAGCATCGACCAGCAGTCTAAGTCAAGTTTGTCAGTCAAATCCATTTCACATTTCATTATCATTAAATTGTTCCATTCTGCATCATCATTGTTGCCCGTAAGCTCCCTTTCAAAAACTTCAATTGGCTAAACGTTCTTTTATTCGTACTTACTCCGTAACTTCCAGTTAATACCAGTTGACAAAGTGTAAATGCTAATTTCCAGTACGTTTTTTAAAAGTCAGAGCAGTTTCTACTACTGCATCCATTGATGACGCATTCTTATCTTTGCAAAGATCAAATAAAATCTCTAATTCCCTTTTCAGTGCATGCATATCGGGTTTTGAATTCATGGGATACATCTCAATTATGTTTTCAATTGCAGTATCTGTTAAAACATCTTTACTTAAAGGAAACTGGAACATAGAATGAAGGGGCAAAATTTTTGTCTTCATAGTAGAAACATTTTCTTGAAGGCCACTAGCTAATGTGTCTAGAACAGCTTTGACTTCTTTTCTGAAAAACTGTTTAAATTGCAAATTTTCTTCAGTTTCTCCAGCATTGTCAGATCTTTTTGGGAGCACCCTTCTTCTGTGATGCAGTTGGAAATCTCGTGTTGCACCAATGCTAAACTTTTCAGAAAATGCTACAGCACTTTCGATCAAATCATCCATTCCATCAGTGTCTGCATTAATTTCCGCAAGTCTTCTTGTTGTACTTTCTGTTATTGAAATGAAATCAATAACATTCAAAATAGCTGTTTCCAAAATTTCTGACAACACTTTTACCTTGTAAATTTTGTTTTTCATAAAAAATATGCTTACAATAAAATCAAATGTTTTCGTCTTTTTGTAAAGACCATAAGCTTTTGTTTTTGTAGCAGAATCGACAGCAGTTTGAGATGACATTTCTTCCAATAAATCTAAAATAAGTTCAAATGATTGACAAACAGCTCTAATCGTTTCTGCTTTAGCCGACCACCTTGTTCTAGAAAGATTTTTTAAGATTAATGCATTTTCAACTGGAAATTTTATTTTGCAACTGTCTAAACCTTTTTGCACTTGAAGTAAAAAATACATATAATGCTTCAAGAGTATCAAACATATCTCTTATTATTATGCTAATGTTACAACTATGTTCCAGAGCCGTATTGATTCGATGATCCTAGCAAGGGATGTACAAAACAGGATGACCGACAATTTCTGACACTTTTGTTGCGCTCCTTTAAATTTTCCGGACATTGAACTGGCAAAGTCATATGACTGGAAAATCATGCCAGATGTATTAATTCCCTTTTTTTGCAGAATGTCACAAATTTGCTTGGCCATTCCTTCACCTGTCTTATTTGTGCATTCTGCAACTTCAATCAAAAGCTATGAAGCTAGTTAAGATTTTGGGAAATTAATGGGGATAAATCAAGATTTTTGGGAGGGCCCAGTATGCTCAATGCATTCCATTTGTTGATTTCTAGATTTTATTTGTTGATATTAATGTTTTTTAATCGATGACCTTTGTTACCAAAAATAATTTTGATTGAGTACTTTTGTCTTAAACTACATTAATAATTGCCCCTTTTCCGCTCACCAAGTGGTCCCTATGAGTTCGTAAAAACAACCGCCGCCCGTGCTGTGGACATCACTTGAAAGGGGTGTAAATTAAAGGAATTTTTTATCATATTATTTATATAGCAGCAGTATTTTTTAACTCAACTAGTTTAGCTCCGTGGTAAACTAGTGATTAGGACGTTTTACTGGTAACCCGTAAATTCAAAATTTCTGTTAAACTGGGCAGTCAAAATCAGATACATTTTCTCTTTTCGTTAAGATGATGAAAAACTTCAAGGAATAGATTTTCTGTGGCTTGTGAAAAATTAATTATAGTTTGTCCTTTTTGAGGTATATTTTCAACGGCATTTCTTTTAAAGTATATGAGAAAGGGAAAAAAAATGAACTCATTTCCTTAAACATCTGGATAAAATCTGCAGAAACGTGGCAGTGACAGTTCAAAATAATTATTGGAGGAACTGCCGAATGTGTGCGGGATAATTTAGCAGCCTGAAGGCCTGGGCACCCAGTGTACATGTACACGTATTTTGGGAATAACAAACGAAGCAATGCAAAGAACCCGGGACTGGTACAAAAATATCTGCATTCATTAACAGCCAAGTATGGAGGAGGAGTTCTATAGGGTAGCTTTTGATGGTACAGTGCCAAGGCTTGGAAAGAGGATGGGAGGAAGAGCGTCGGAGTGTTAAATAAAGGAGAAACACGTTTTAATCTTGCCTTCGGTCAATTCCAAGTCTGGTATTCATCATCATCACTGACCGCCCTCCCAAGGTTTACTAAGCCATTCTTTTTATACCCTAAGATCGAAACATGCCCATTGCATGTTTCGATCCAGAAGAGAAAATAGTAATTAAAAAATATAGTAATAAAAATAATAAGATTCTGAAATTAATGTACCCTAAATACATTTTTTCCCACCTGAAATACAATTTTTCCCAAGTGACGAGCGAGATTTTGCCAACTCGTATAAATTTTTGGAGGGGATACTCCCCCCCCCCCCTAGCGACGCCTCTGCGAGCCGATATGGGAGACTGCCATTTTCACCCACAGACGAAACGGACTTAGGGAAAAGATTCTTCCTCCCTTTCTCCGCTTTTTGCATGTGGTTTCAAGTGAAATAGAAATAATTAGGGATCGACCGATACCACATTTTCGCCGATGACCGATACCGATACTTTACCTATAAATAAATTTTCAGAAATAGCCGATACCGATACTTTTAAGTTATGGTATCGGCCGATACCAGTACTTTACATAATTTAATGTCATTTAAACCTACATCTGCATTCAGGGCAGTCTTTGTAACGACAGTGTAGATCTCGTTAAAATGAGTAACATCATGATGAAATTTGATCCCAGTAGAAAGCATAAAAAGAAAAAGAAGTGGATACATTGAAGTGTGAATTTACAGTAGTAGTTCTCGTATTTCTTTTCTATTCAATCATGCCGACGAATGGCCGAATTTATAAAAGCTGAGCACTGGGAAGCGTCTTAGAGTGCAGGTTCGGAATTCTTTCTCCTCACGTGGCTGTCGATCTAGTGGTGTAGAGTTTTGGACGATTTTCTTTCAGATGTTACGTGAATATGTGTTAGACTCCCTTAAAAAGTCCTCCCCCAACCACCCCCCCCCCCCTTATAGGTAGATGCCCCTCATTTAAGCTTGACAGAACACAAACACTGGGGGGGGGGGAGTTAAAGGGATATATTAATAAGAGAATCCATTTCCAGTGCCGACTGGTGCAAATATTTAAATCAATTTTTCTCAACCTCTATTTTGTCGCCTAATTGTTGCTATGAGCCAGATAAAAGGTTTCCATATTAGACCCAAAACAGCTTCCTGCTTGCTCTTACTATATGTGTCTTTGTTTTTTGCTTCATGCCTCGATTTTGTGTTTACAAAAGTAAACACATGAAACTTATTCAACTTTAAAGCTTGCAAGTTTTATTTAGATTTTCTTTAATTATAAATCTTTCACATATAAAAATATTTTTTAGATTACTTAAACTGCATTAAATTGTGATAATGTATAAACTGTACAGTATAATGTAAGTACATATGTATTTAGACATTGTTCATTAAATACGTATGTAAATTCTTCCTTAAAATGCATAATAAGTTCACATTAATTAATGGTTTTATTTACCTGCTCCAATTATTTAACCACTAAGTGCATTATTAAATGTTTTAGCAAGATTTCTTTTAATATGAACGCATATGATCATTTTTAAGTTCTTTTTGAAAATCCGAATATTTTGATTCTCCGGATAGGGTTAAGTCACAATTAATCCAGATGATCCATGTATTTGATCTTTTCCGTACGAAGAACAGGTACACATCGATATTCCTGCATTTTCCTTATATATAAACCAAATACTATTCACAAGAAATATGTTTTTTTACCCCAAAATTTGAAATAAACTAAATAATAATTAGTATTACTAATTATACTAATACAGCTTTAACTTTTTAAATAAACAATATAATTAATTATTAGATATTGATAATTATTACACCTCTCAAAACCTTCCACAGAAATTACGTAAGGGTAACATTTTGCTTTATTATTATACATTTGCATTGAATGAGAAAAATATTCTTTTTATTTTAGCTGCTTCCAAATAAAGTTACAATGCTCTGAGGTAATATTTTGCTTTATTGCATAGTTCATTTAGGTTAATTTCTTTTCTTTAAACTATCCCCCGCTCAAAAAGTGTCCGTATTCGCCACTAGACAAAAGTGAAGTTTTTGTTATTTTTTTAATAGACATTCATATCTGATTATTTTCTCTTTTATTTCTAGAAAATTTCGAGTGATAAATTTAAAATAAATATCTTTTAAAAAATGATACTCACAAATGAAATTTTTTCTTAATTCTGTGTGTAGGAAGGGCATTTAAAAAAAATTAGAAACTTATGTTTGAAAAAAAAAAAAAAAACAGAAAGAGAGCCTTATATATATATATATATTTTAATTTATATTTTAATTTAAATTGAAGAAACAAAGAGTTCGCAAAAAAAGTCCAATTTGATTTTGTGATGGAAACCCTGTTTAAGCTCTTAGAAATGTAATTAGTTTCCGAAATGTAAAGATGCAACTTCGGAATTTCGTTTGGGTGTACGTAAAGCTTAGAACTATAATTTGAGCTATACTGCGAAATTGCATCTCCTCATTTTGTTTCCCTACGATTGAGAAAATGAGACTCCAAAAATACTCACCTGTTCGACTGTTTATGTACCTTTCGAGGCTGGTATCGTTCAAAAGCCTTTTATCAAACGGCTGAATATTTGGATTCGTTAATACAGACGGTAAAATTGCAGCCCAGTGGTCTTGCAAATTCTCACCCACTGGTAGATCTGCAACAAAGGGTATCTAAAAGAGGGAAAATGGTGTAAGAGAAACGTGTTTGATCTGATATGCAGTAACAGTAATTTGAAAATGATACATGGCTCAAATTGTTTATTATTATTATTATTATTATCATTATCTATATTTTTAATTTTGGACACATTCTTTTGAGAAATGTGCACAAAGCTTCATTTCAGAATTGAATGTACCGATCCGATGGTTGCCCTTATCTCGGTCGCAATTTCTCGGACTGTGCTATACGACGGTCCTGCAAGACCACATTCCGCACTTGTTCTATGACACTGTCATTCTGACTTATTGAAGGTCAATCTTAACGAACTTGGTTTACAGTTCACTGATGTGTGGCCAACTTTGAAGCAGCTGTAGCACTACTTTATGCGTGGCATCACCCCTAAAGCCTGTTGAATCTTACGAATCGTGGGACTTCACCATGAACTAGTGGATAAGACACTGAACATAGTAGATAACTGAAGTGTGAAGGTCTTGAGGTTCGGGCCCAGCGCACGACTGTCGATCTAACGGTCTGGAGTTTTTGGACGGTTTTCTCCAGATGTAATGTGAATACGGCTTAGATCCCCTTAAAAAGGACCCCCCCCCCCTTGTTTGCAGATGTACCTCGTGTAGGCTTGCCATAACACACGAACAGTCCTGTGAATGGTGTCCATTTGAGTACCGACAAGTTTTTGGCTAAGTTTGATGCAATATCACTGCTCGCGGCGCGTAAAACAAACATTCACAGCTTTCTAACACTTTAGAAAATTCGAGTACACATTGCACTGCACTTTCTGTTCTTTGCTTTTGTAAAGCCACCAATTTCAAATGAGTTCAATATATGACGTGGGATAAGTATAGAGAAAGGCTCGTTTTTCGGGAGCTATCTTTTCATATTTCCCTCGCCCATCCATCCATTTCGTGGTATTTGTGAAAAAGAACGAAAAGCCGAAGCGCGGCTGAAGCAGCCCCATGGGCCGCATCCAAAACGGATCATCCGCTTCAGAGCTCAGTCATACTTGAGAGATGGTACAAGGACGTTTCTTTTATGACGTTAGTTTCAGATAATTAATGGGTGAAAAGGGAGTAATCTACGGAGGATACAGTTCTCGTTCACATATCTTGACGCGATAGCAATGCTACTGTATTTGTCAGAGTGGACAAGCAGAGCTCAAGAGAACAAATATGCTCTCAAAAGGAAAAAATCAGGCAGAACTGTATAACTATAGCGCTACTAAGAAAATAAAGCATTTCCTTTTTATAGGTAATTTCGAGAAGTATCGTTAAATCCTAGTAAGAACATCTCTTACGGCTGTTCTTTCAGGAAATCATGGCACTTTTGAACTTTTTAAAGAATTTAATTGCGCGGGAGACTCGAAAAAATTTAGAATGTCTCTTTACAAGTTGTAGTACTTTGAAGTGTTAGAAACAACGAACCGATAGGAGTTAAGAAACACTTCTGGAAAAAGGATAAACATACGGAATTTTGCAGTATTTTCCAAAACCGCTTACCCTTCGGTCCATTTTTGAAGGCGAATGGACCGAATGTTTGTTCGTATGATTTTTTTCTGAAAGATGTATGAAAGATACAGCTTTACTTTTAGTACTAGTACGTAATGCGATGGACGAAGAAGCATTATTCATTTTTTCGAGTGTTTAACATCATGTTTTTTTTTTTTTTTTTTTTTTTTTTTTTTAAAGCTGTTCATAAGTCCTGTGACGACGACCACATTTCAGAAACAAATCATTTATTAGGAGTATAATAATAATAAAAAAAATTTTAATGGCATATTACAACATGCATACTTTTTTAATTGGAGTTTAAAAAAAAATTAACAATCATTTATAAAACGGACAATTTTTGTACAGTTATATGACCCGTTTATGAAATGGAAATGAAAGAATAATTACATATTGGAGAAAGGGGCGCTTTCGAATACATCCTAATATTTTCTTTAAAATAAATTTAAGTTATATTTGTCATAATATATGACGTCTTAAATAAGAAATGTTTTCTTCTCTTTTCTTAAAAAAAAAAAAAAAAAAAAAAAAAAAGAGATGACAAGCTATTACTATTGATATAATACAGAAAATAACCAAAACTTTTCAATTTTACAACCACACCTGAACAAGTATAATGTATTTTTTTCTGTCTTAAACGTAAGTTTAAGATACTAAAGTTCTAAATTTTAAATGTAGCCTTGTTATAAAGATGATTCGCTCGTGATTATACTTTTGTCCGCAACTACAAGATTTTTTATTTTATTTTTTGAGAAAGCGGGGGGGGGGGGATAAGGTAGCTAAGTATCTTAAAAGTTTGGAATGATCTGTAACTTTTACAAGATAAAACTACCATTCGTAAATAATATTTATGCTCATTCTATAAGTGTAACAATCGTAAAATGACGTCAAAGCATCATCATCCTTTTAGTTACAATCCACCCAACTAACTCCATGGCGCGAGCGCGCGATTTTCATTTTATCCAGTAATTCGCCTAATTTTGGTGTTCTAAAGTTTTAGTGAATGATGTTTGCAAGAAAATATTGTAAGAGGATTTTGTAATGGTTGTAAAAAATAAAATGATGTTTACAGCTAGCTAAAAGTGGCGCCCAACGTAAAAAATGGTACAGATAAGTGAGTGACGTTTTATTTTTACGTGAGTGACGTTTTACTTTAAATTCAGGAAATATGGCGTTTTTGGGTAAGGCGCGGAAGGAGGATCTAATCCTGCTTGCCCAAGAGATTGGGGAGGAAGAAGTTAGTACAGACTTAAAGATTATAGATCTTAGAAATTTAATTATGAAGTCTAAGAATTATGAGGAAGTGTTTGTAAAAGATGTCCTATCAAATATAATTGAAGTTCGGAAATTAAAAGAAAAAGAAATAATTAATGACAAGAATCTCGAAATAGAAAGGCTTAGGTCCCAACTCGAAGCTCATAAGTTAGGCTTGCCAACCGAAATTAATAGAGCTAGTGTAGAAATGAATCAGTCTATCTTGGAAGTACAAAAACTTTTACCAGTTTTTCTGTCCAAAGGAAGATGATATGGGTTTATTTTTGAATTTGTTTGAAAGGCAGTTAAACTTCTTTAATGTGCCTGATTCTAAATGGGTTTGCTTATTTGATCGGTGTGCTACCAGCCGACATCGCCAAACTTATTGCTAGGGAGCCAAATGAGAAGGCTCAGAATTATAAATACGTTAAAAACTTGTTGTTACAAAGGTTTAAGCTTACGGCAGATAAATTCAGACAGTTATTCTGTCAGCTTAACAAATCGCCTGACGGTACTTGGCGAGATTTCTATTTTGAATTAAGGACATACTTTGAAGGTCGTATTTCAGAACTGGGTATCAATGATTTCGAAAGCCTTAAAGACTTAATAATTGCCGACCAAATAAAAAGAAAAACCCCCATCAGAAATGAGAGATCATTTTATGGATGAATGGGTAGACTGGAATTCTCCTAGGGAATTAGCTGAAAAGCTTGATGCTTATGTAAATATTCGAAATAATTTAGGAAAAGACTCTGTCTATTTTAGAAAGAAATTTAGTGGATATAAAACTAGTTCGCCAAAACGAGACTACCAGTCTAAATGGTCTGAAAGAACACAAATAAAATCTGTCTCAGATGATAGAAATCCTTTAACATGTTACGGTTGTGGTAACCCTGGATACATAAAGGCAAAATGTCCAAATTGTTCAAAAAACAGAGAAGAAAAAACTAGATTTAATTCTGAACATATGTACACTTGTTTGGGTTCACCCCCTCCAACTGTTTTGTTAGACATATCCATTTTTGAAGCAACTGGAGCTGTTTGCGCGGATACTGGTGCTAGCCGTTCTATTGGTGGAGAATCCTTATATAAATTTCTCAAGGAAAGAGGCCAAATATTCACGGATCTAGAACTTTCTATGCAGTTAGCTGATGGTCATCGAACTACGTCTAGAGTGTTGAGTGCTGACGTGCCAATTACTATACAAAACCGAACATTTATTACGAATCTTATTTTCTTGCCCCATGCTAAGGGAAATCGCACTCTGTTGGGTGTAGACTTTTTACAAAAATCTGGTATTGTGTTAGATATCAAGAGCGGGTTTTGGCACTTTGATGACACACCCTCGTCACAAATTCTCGTTTACAAAAGAGGATCCAAATCTGGAAGATCCTGTCGAAAATATCGAAGTAAATTCTTATTCTTTGAGAGAAAGCGAAGGTTCAAGATTAGATTCTGAAGAAAAGAAAATTTTAAATGATTTGCTCTGCAAATATGAGAGAATCTTTCAGGCAGGGGGAGAGGCCACTCCACTAGTAGAGCATCATATTAATACAGGAAATCACCCCGCCAGTGTCAGTTCCACCTTATCGTTGTCCCCAGCAAAAGAGAGTTGCTGAAAGCTAAAATAAATGACCTTCTTGTAAAAGGAATTATTGAAGAGTGTGAATCTCCGTACTCGGCACCAGTCGTCCTGTAACAATCGTAAAATGACGTCAAAGCATCGTCATCCTTTTTAGTTACAATCCACCCAACTAACTAAAATGGCGCGAGCTCGCGAGTTTCATTTTATCCAGTAATTCGCCTAATTTTGGTGTTCTAAAGTTTTAGTGAAAAGATGTTTGCAAGAAATTATTGTAAGATGATTTTGTAATGGTTGTAACGAATAAAATGATGTTTACAGCTATAAGTGGCGCCCAACGTAAAAAATGGCACAGATGAGTGAGTGACGTTTTACTTTAAATTCAGGAAATATGGCGTATTCAACTACTGAGCGTGAGGCACTTGCTGTAATTTGGGCTCTTAACAAGTTCCGAGGGTACATTGATGGAAGTGAAGTTACTGTGGCATCAGACCACCAGCCTTTAAGATGGCTCATGAGTCTTAAGTCTCCATCTGGACGACTTGCCAGATGGGCTTTGCAATTGCAGGAATTCAATTTGAAGATAGAATACATACCTGGAAAGGCGAATGTTATAGCTGATATGTTGTCCCGGCCTAGTTGTGGACATCCTCCTAAAGATAGCTGTGAGCTCTGCTCGGTCGTTGTGGACATACCAGCAAGTAAACCAAGTGATTTACGTTTTAACCAAATGAAAGATGCATCGATACATTCCGTTAGCAGTAGTATTTAGGACTGGATGCGAGACGAAAAATAGGACTATTTCGTCTCGCGAAACACCTGCGAAGCTTTGTTCCGTCTCACAAAACTTCTTTATAGCAATGATAAATTGTGCGTCTCGCTTCGCGTAAGAACTGTAAATCTTGTTGTCCCGTCTCGTCTTGCATCCATTTCTAATTAATATAAACTTTACGGACATGGGCTTGAAAACTGTTGAAATAATGGTCAAACCTTACTGGCTTCGGTTGCAGTTCCTATTTAGAATCTATCTCAACAGAAAAGCAGGTGTGCGGGCAATTTAAAAACAAGCATTTTTTTACAGAAAGAGTATAATATCTTAGTTTTGACACTTTCTCTATATTTATGAAAAGGCATTGACATTTAGGGGAGAGTTCAGTTTTGTATGCAATGATCCCCGTCTGTGGGAAAAAAAGCTCTCCCTAATAAGCTAGTCTTCAAGGATCGGACAGGTAAAGAAGTATCTGTATATGTATTTATTTTGCCAGAAAAAAAAACGGTCATTCGATACGGCATCACCATTTGAACAGGTAAAATACATATTTCCCCTTAAATATTTTTTTTTCATAAAACCGTAAGTCATAATCTGTCAATGACTAAATAGCCGAAAAAGTGGGCATTTTCGTCAAGAAAAACTTCACCAGATAGGAGACAAGGTGGACGACAATAGAAAGGCATCTAAGATGATAAATCGTGGAACGATTGCCGAGCTTTTGACTGTCATAAGCGTTTTTAAACCGGGTAAGTGACAGAAAAAAAAGGGTTAAGCCCAGCTGTGTCGTGGTAGGGGAGAGTTCTTGTTGCTTGCTTTGCAAAGAAATATGGAAAATAATAAGCTGCTTTCGCCACGCTTTTTTAAAAAGATGCTGCTATACAGCTTCCGTTCATAGCAGAGTGAAGAAAGAAACAAATCATCACCCCGTTCATGAAGATCCAAGTTTTAAGGTATTTTTCAAAAATATTCCCCAGTGGAAAGACGGTCCTCTTTCCTACGATTTTTTGCAAATGATTAAGTTAGTCAAAAATTGAGACCTCTTTATGTTAAGGCATAAGATAGCCCTTAAGTATAAAGATAGCCCTCCAGTAGGTAAAGCAACTGGAGGGCTATCTGGTATCGGCCTAGGGCGAGGGATGAATTTCACGGAGGACTTTTTAAGAGGTTCTAACGCGTTGTTTCCTGTAACATCTGGAGGAAACCACCCGAAACTCCAGGACCGTTAGATCGACAACCGCGAACCAACCCTGGATCTGTATACTATAGAGAACCCTTTTGATTTATATAAGTACCCCCGTAGTTAGATACATTACTAGTATATAGTTGGAAAATTTGACTAATGAAAGTGATTTAAACAAACAAAGATCGCGTCTCCTCGAAATAATAATTTGAAAAATAATCGGAAAGACTGTGGATTAAAAATAAAAATACTATACATCTCTTTCTAAATCATCTTGAATGAATTCGTTTTATTCTTATTAAGAAGTATAAATCTTCGTGACAAATACTCCATTTTATAATTAATGTAAGTGGTTCATTCATGGGTCAGAAAAACTCGACCCATGCAAATGATTACGTTTTGCGATAGCTTTATTTAAAAGAGAAGCAAACTCAGACAGTAGTTTTAGTTCTCCTCATGGACTGTCGATCGTGACTAACCTCCATATACAGTGGATGCTCCCAAGTTGGAAACCCCCTAATTTGGACACCTCATTAAGTCAGGACTCTTTTCTGGGTAAAAAAAAAAAAAAAACGTATCCTTAATATAGAAATATACACTTTCTATGTTGGACAGTGGCGCCGACTACGTGGGTGCTCCGGGGCTCAAGCACCCACAGAAATTGTAGTGCCAAGTTGATACTTTGAAGTTCGCAGAAAGGACTAGGAAAAGACGTTTATGTGGGTGCTTTCGGGCTTATAAAAAAATTACGTTGGATGCTGAGCACCAGCAATCGTCTGATAACCCCAACACAGTGATGTACACTCAAGAAGGGTCCCCCCCCCCACACGCCCCAATTATGCCATTACGTAATATGAATATTTGTAAAGCATACTGAACTTTTTGCATTATTTCAGTACTAAAATGCTTTATTTGCTTATTAGTTGTGTGATATTTTAAAAGTTTAAAAGAAAATCTTTAATGAAGCCAAATGTATGTGGGTGCTTCGGCATGGACGTCCATATGAGTACTTTAAGACATGGAGGAGGGGGGGAGGGGTTATTTCTTGCGTTTGTAAGGTCATCGGCAATTGCGCTTTCAAACATTTTAGTACTGAAATAGTGAAAAAAGGGTTAGCTAATATAAAAATGTTCACTATACCGACAGCTAGAGGGAGGGACCCGAGCCCCCACCTACTTCCCTATATGAGCACCCATGTCCTTTATAATTCAGATGCCCATGAGGAACTTCGATGAGACAATCACTGGCGTAACTATAGGGCGGTAGAACGGGCAAAAGCCACGGTCCCCCGGCCGGAGGGGGAGCCTTTCCCAAATAGATAGCTAGAAAAAGTGAACTGCAACATGTTGGTTGAGATTCTGTACAATGAGGAAGGACCCTATCCAATGAATTCATTACGGGCCCTAACGGTATAGTCACGCCACTGATGACGACGAGTGCTTTGCAACTGCATAATTTGAAAATAAAATTTTAGTGAGGGACGGTTTTTTTTTTATGTAGTATGTCAGATCTCAAGCACCCTCAACTCAAGAAAAGTTTTCGTGGGTGCTAAATACTTGCATGTATTTAAAGGAAGTGCTTAATTTGCATGGGAGATCAGCTCCGCTACTTCTTTTTTTCTCGATGAAATTTTACACTAAATTTAAAATTTTAATTACCATCGTAATTGTTTCTTTTGATGTTAATTTTATTACATTTCAAACTAATACAGAGGTAACAGATATTCACTTAAATTAGGTAATTAATTACCTTAAATTAGGTAATTAATCACCTTAAATTAGCCTTAAATTAGGTAAATTAATACCTTAATAGCCTTAAATTAGGTACCTTAATAGTTCCTTAATATTAGGTACCTTAATAATTAGGTAGCCTTAATAGCCTTAAATTAGGTACCTTAAATTAGGTAATTAATCACCTTAAATTAGGTAATTAATTTTGTAAATTGCAATACAAAAAATGAGGGCTCTTGCACTTTTTTGGATAGAAATTAAACCCTGTTTAAAGGCAACTGAATGACAGCTACTTTCAGCTTATCGCTGTAGTTCGGAAAAAAAACCCATGAAATTTTGGTACACAAATAAAAAAAATTAATTATGTCAAGTATTTCAAATTTTTAGGATGTATGTTTTAGAAACTGCACTATACACTGAAATAAACAATAAACCTGTATCATTTACGAAACTTTTAGAAAAAATTCTTAAAAATCGAAAATTTTAAAGAACGTGTTATTCTTTATTTCGGTATGTAGTGCAGCTTATAAAGAATCATCCTAATTTTATTTCGAATCCTTGGTGCGATAGTTTACTTTAATTTGTGTACTAAGACCGTTATGCAGATTTTGTTTCTTCGGCATGCACCCTTATGTGCCTCGGAACTGGAGTAATTATAATAAAATTCTAATAAGTAGTAACTTAGCACATACTCTAAAATTTTAAAAAGTGCATGAAAAAAAAATCCAAACAGGTAATATTTTTGCGTACTTAGAATAATAATAATAATTATAATAGTTTCTCATATGAGTACTAATTTAGAGGTGTATGGGGGGGGGGTCATCTTAACTTCAGACATTTTAGCACGAAAATAATACTTAGAAGTTCAGTATCTGTAAAAATGTTTACTATACCGATGACTAGGCGGCTCAAGTCTCAATCCCCCACTGGCCACTTGCCTTCCTCTCTGGCGCCCATGGAAACAATAAGTCTTTCTAAAATTCAAAGCTTTTCCCACAATGTGATGTACGACTCCCTACAGACCCACAGGCAAATGCCTTTGCCCACTGCAGCCAAAGACATTAAAATATACTCGTAGACTAAGACACCCCTATGCTTTTCGCTGTTACCAAAATGATCGGGAGCTGGTAGGAGTGGCGATGAGTCGTACGTGGTCCCCGAATAAGGCGATTGGCGAATTAACCCTCTTCCTTCCGGGGGGGTCACACTGCCTTCCCGTATCCCTCGTAGAAGTGAAGAGTTCAGTTCAGTTCAGACCTTTTGTTCATGAACTTGTAAGACACGTGCGTCTTAAAATAAATTCACGCATTCATCATCAAATGCAACGTAAATTATATAGATTATAGATTACGAACTATTCATACGTTTGCGGAAATAAATTTCCTAAAATTTATAATTATTCATGCTGGCAGGAAATAGACTTAAAAAAAAGAAACAACATAAGAAAAAAATATAAATGGGGGTTTTTCAACAACTATGCTTTTTTTAACATTCGTGCCCAACATTTTTTTTTTTTTTTTTTTTTTTTTTAATAAGACTATTTCATCTATGTGTACATAAGTTACTTTTATAAAAATCTCAAAAAATATGTATTTTCTCGAGTTTTTCGAGGAAAATCAACCTTTTGCTTTTCTTTAATTAATCTCGTTTACTTAAAATAAAATATGTTATGTCATTTACTTTGCTTTCGCACAATCAAAAATAATTTTTATGTTTATCTTTATCAAGTAGACCATTTTAGTATTAAAGTACTTACAAAGCCAATTGATTCCGTTACTGGTAAGTAAAAGTCAACAACTAAAAACTGGATAAATAAGTAAAATTAAATCTCTTGCAAAAACACCAAAAATGTAAGTAGAAAAGTGACACATCTATTTCGATTTTAAATTTTATTTATTCATCCATTTGTCTCAGTGAAATAAAAGATACACAGTTTTTTGAACAATTTTTGAAGGTTCTTTGTTGTGAAGAATATTTCAATCCGACCCCCTGAAAATATCTAGCATGATGATGAATACGATAAAAATAATGTAAAAAAGCATTCTTAAAAACAATGATAAAATGAGCAGAAATAATAACAATGATAGCAAATTATAGAAAGGCATCAAAGTACTTCAAGGATTAAGTGTAAGGAATATTCAAGCATTCTTAAAAACCCTGATAAAATGAGTAGAAATAATAATAATGAATAGTAAATTGTAGAAAGGCATCAAAGTAATCTCATGGATTAATTGCACAGAATATTCAAGGTCACAAAAAAAAAAAAAAAAAAACAACCCCTATAACCCAAATAACTTTATATAAAAATTTAGAAATATATATTTTAATAATATTGACTAGAGGTTCACATCGGATATTTCGCGGATATATATAAGTAATTAGTAATAAATAGTGTTAAGTAATAATTATGCCAAATTTAATTTTAATTAAATATCTAGGGTTCGTACGCCGCTAGTTGCTGAGAAGTTCTTAAAATGTTTAAAAATGTTTACTTACTTTTAACAAAAGCACCTTGCGACTGTAATGAATGCCTCATTACGTCAATTACCATAAATTAAACATAAGAAGTTCAAATGAATCCCAAGCCTTTTTGTTAGGAATTGGGATATTAGGAATAACGATAGTTAGTGAAAAGAGTTAGTGAATTGATCAGATACTACAAGGCACATTTAAAAAAAGTGTAGCTAATCTATACGTATACATATAATGCACACAACAACACGCATGTTTAAGGTGTGGTTAGTGTGCTTTTAATTTGGGTTATTGTTTTTTTTTTCAGTAAAATAAACGAAATCCCGCCTTGAATGTAAAGTAGGTATTTAAAAAATTACTTTTGCCCATTTTCGATAGGATTTTATTGTACGCAAAGCACCGTTTTATTACGTTTTTTCAAGGGAAACTACACTTTAATAAAAAGTGTATCTGAAATATTAATAAACGACTTACATTACAGGTTTAAACCCTATTAATGCAAATTTATGTAAAATAATACCAAACTACACTCACAATATCTAAGTTCAATAAACGACCGAACCAATTATTTATCTTGTTTTGAAAGGTGATTTAACCAAAAGACATATAGAGCATAATTTTTTCAAACTTTATAGTGTCTCTTGTTACTAGTCAGTTAAGAAAAATCGAGTACATGTGCGCTTCAGAATGGACCACCCTTTACTTCAATTTTTCTTACTACCTATCACATTACCTTACACCCTTGTACGCACACACAAGTAACCCTTTATGCGTTTTTTCAACGAAGCAAGTTTTCGGCTACTTTGGACATATGTTTTGCATTATGTTATTCAACTAAAAGAGGATTGTAGAATACAGAAAAAACGGCGCTTTAGTATTTGTCATAGCAGGTTCCACTTAAGAAGACAAAAGATGTAACCATTCAGTTGGATTCATGTTAAACTGCAGAATAATTACTGTCACGGCTCACGTTCCGGCTTCGGTTAACATTTCGTTTAAAGTAGAAACAAGCACATATATACATGTGTGTCTGTGTACATATATATATGTATTAATGACTATGCCATTTTATCTCTCACCCTTTTATTGAAAATTGTCCGAAAAATATGTCCCGAAAATGCTATATAATTTTACATATATTTAAATACTATTAGTTCATCAACAGCTTTAATCTATTGTTACAATATTTCGTAAGCTGTAGAATATGCATTCACATGTATTTTTCTATAAGTAGGTTTACAATCATGAAATTTCAACAGCTTAAGAAAAAAATTGTTGAGTATTAAATTGTTTTTCCTTTTTTTTTTTTATTGTGCAATGTCTTATCCTCCTGAATTCTGTATCACTCAATAAAAAAATGACATAGTTAATTAATATCGTTTTAATATGGCAATAATGAAACTAAAAAATTAGGGGGGGGGGGTCCGAGCTCGAACAGCCGGAGTTAGTTATATATATATAATTTCATGATTACGTATTATATCTGTTATTAAGTGCTTTCAATTAATATTTCCCTTGGGATTCCATATTACGTAAGTTAGCTATTTATATTATGATATATATAATATATATATATATATATATATATATATATATATATAAAAATATATATATATATATATATATACACACCACTGGCCGAAAGTATTGCAAGTTTTGAGAAATCTAATCATCGTTTCAAGCCCAGACAAAAATGGACAGGAAATTTGCCAGATTTAAATACTTTTGAGAATTTATGTTGTATAATGGAAAGAATACATCTGAATATCACCAAGAAACAAAATGAGAGCTTCGGGAGCCTATAATTTAACTTGCCGCCATGAAACACCGAAGGAAGTGTTGTAAAACATTGTGGATTCCATATCTAAAAGAGTGGGCTGTTGTAATCTAAGTCAACGCTGCTCAGCAACTTAATAAATGATCTTTAATTAATTGCATTCATTTATTATCATCTTTTTGCAGAATAACTTGAAATTAATTCTTTATTTAATTTTATTTTGGCGACCCAAAATGGATTAGGATTTCTATTATAACCTATGTATTTTTATGCTATTTTTTTTAATAAATTAAATAATTACTTTTGTTCTTTGACTTAATGCTATCTTGTCTTTGAAGTAACTAATTTAACATGTTGACATTAAAAAATATCAATTATATATATATATATATAAATATATATATATATATATATAGATATATATAATCTGTATGAATTATCCGATTCAGAAATGAAAATATCTCAGCAGCTTTACAATGCATCTAGGTTTTTACATGCGATTTAATTACTAATTAGACTTTATGGATATATTAAATATTAGAAAACTGTGTATAGAAATTAAAGAGCAAATGCTTGAAACAGATCCAATGGATAATCACATACATTAGTTAAAAGTAGTCATTGTACCATTGTACATAAAAAAAAAAAAAATTAATCTCATTAACTTTGGGGGTAAAGCACGACCGGAAGATTATGATAAATTTAAATAATGTTAATCAGTAAGACTTTTTTGTGTGCGGTTTGAACACATAGAATTTCAGCTTTTACATTTAGATACAGCATGATAATTTAGAAATGTTAAAAATAAACGTAAAAACGTGAAATTTTTAAATTTCAGAATTTTAGATCAGATGTGCGATCAGAAGATATAAACCAATTTCGTTTTCTTTTTCACATATTTTTCGTCACCTAAATTCACAACTTTTTCCGCGTTAGTATGAGTGAAGAAAAAAAAAATGCTTGTATTGCCCCACTCTATTAGTTACAGAATGCACATGTATGTTCGGCACATGTTCAACTGTTTCGCATATACCTAAACTGAAACTAAAAAGCAACTTGTAATGGATAAGACAATTCTCTACCACATTAGTGTTGATTAGTAATGATCATGGTTTCAAAAACCATTAATACTCGATTTTGTCAAGTTCCGATCAAACACTGCATTAGAAAAGATAAATAAATAAATAAAGTTAAAAAAAAAAGCATTAGCTAAGCATAGTAAAAAGAAAAATAATTTAAAAGATGAAAAACTTAAACAGTCATTTTTGTGGATTTTTCGTGACACACTCTCCCCACCCCCAAGAAGGAAATACAAAAAATGGAAAATAATTTTCTGGATGAAGTAATCTGATACATTGGAAATTTAAAGTATCTTCTCGGAAAAGAAAAAAAAAAATAATGAACAAAATGATCAAAATCTACACCAGCATTGTTAAAGTACATTTTCCTGATACTATTTTGTGAAATTACCTAATATTGCGATATACAGTACATTCGATTTTTCAAGCTACTTCAACAAAATCGTGTTCTATTTAAAACCAAAATTTCTTTATAAATCTCGTAACTGCCAGCATAACTGGACAAGAACAAATAAAATTTTTTCCCAAGTTTAGCATATACATTTATTCAAGAGTATGAAATATGAACAACATAACTGAAAATATAAAAAGAGAACGAAGAAAAAAGAAAAAAAACCTTGGGTATTCATTTAAAATCCTTATTTTTATTTATAGTATTTGACATAATGAGTCTTTATATACTATTGCAATATGACATTGTATTCATGAAGAAAAGATTCCGAGAGTATCTTCGCTTAGGAGCAGGAGAAAGGGGAACGCGCGGCAGTTTGATCCGCCCCCAGAAGGAAGAGGGTGAATATGCCAATCTGCCTTATTCGAGACCACGTGCGACTCATCGGCCACTCCTACCAGCTCCCGATCATTTTGTAACAGCGAAAGCATAGGGGTGTCTAGTCTACGAGATATTTCAATGTCTTTGACTGCAAGCCGAAAGTCCTAAAGGCCCCCCTCCTTTCTGACCCACAGACCTCATCCCAGAATCCTCGTCCTCCATGGGAAAATGTATGAATACAATGAGACTGTGTTAGCCCAAGAGTACCGGAAAACGGAGAATTTGAGACAAAGCCGCTGGCTACAATCAGAAGAAAGTTCACGCGGGAAAGATAACACAGGAGTTTAGGTGAAAGACTCATTCCCATTATGGAAATGTTTTGAGATAGTTCTAATAATATTACTGCAGGATTCCGAAAGTGAGTAGGTTTAATTGTTTATTATTGTAAATAGAGAACATCAAAGGTCTGTCGTGTTTACAAGCACCTAATATACAACACTTTGTAGTCTCTGGAATCAAAAAAAGATGCTCATTTATCAAAAAGTGTGCGGCGCTTTGGTGTTAATTGAATGAGAACTGAGGCGAGGCTTCTAAGGTATAAAGGTGTTTGTGTCACTTTCTTCTAAAGTCTTTAATTCCTTTTCTTATTTTGAATGATTTTAGTGCTCAGTTATTTATTGAAAAGGATGGAAGAGACTGTGGTCCCACTAACATTTCGAGATGCCTTTCCGTTTCATTTTCTGCGTAATATTTTGTTCAATTTTTGCTCTTGTTGACAAAAGCGGAATTAGGTACTATTTGCTTTGATCTAGCCCAATGCTGTTTTTTAAAATTATACTGAACTCATGGGCACATGAACACACATTGACTGAAATGTATATCTCTCGTAATTTTGCAAATTTGACCACTTAATGGTAGAGGGTAAAATATCTCTACTTCAGGAGGATGCTCAAAATCATGCCCTGGGATGGTTTATATGGCAACAAATTCAAAATATTTTTTTGAATAATTATTAACTCTAATTATTAACTCTAAAAGATAAACAACGTTTTTTGTTCTAGCTTTATTTTTCCTGTTTGCATTTAAATAGTTATCAATCTTTTTTATGTGGTCCTACACACATTTCAACATAGAAAACGTTGCATTAATTCATTCTGAGGAAACTATCTAGTTTTATTTTAAAGGTAATAATTTTTGTAATTTTGTTGGGAAAAAAAGAAAAGAAAATAGGCAAGGCCTTAGCTGAAGCTGTTATAGGGTACAAAAATGTAAAAAAAAAAAAAAAACAGGAAATGAATGAGCTGAGAAACAATACTATGAATAACATTTTTTGAAAACTCTGAGGATTTCAGACAGGGAATGAGATAGGTTAAACAAGAATAAAATTGATCGTGAATTGTTACATTTGAAAACTGAATCACTTTTTTATACAAAATTTCCATTTACATGACAAGAAATTGACTGATTGTGATATTATTGTTGCATGTTTTTTTTTCTTTTTTTTCCCAATAAACGTAGTAATACACTTTTCTTTTGCTTTGAAATTTATAATGATTAGTTAAAACCAAATCAACATTCTATCGCTAAAAGTGAAAAAAAAAAAAAAAAGAAGTGAAATGGTGTAATACACCTCTTCAGGGTCTTCGATTTATTACAATTGCAAAGAGGCGCGTGTGCGCCCAGAAATCTCGAATTTTGATAGAGAATTTGCGTAAGGCAAACAAATTTAAGGTGACTCCCAGCAACAAGCCAGATTTTTCTAAAAGAAGGGCATTTCATCAGAAAATACATTCATTACTTTAAAAAGAAATCTTGATCTTTAACTGCTGTAATCATTACTCAAAGACACAACGGTGGAGACTTTCATTCTAATGCCCCATCGTTTCTTCTACACCGTAGTACATGAATAATCGGATGCCAAAATTCAACACTATTCAACTTAAATTAAATCTTTGAATGTCACCCCTTCAGCGCTGGGAAAAAAAACACGCAATTTTGGTATATAAATACAAGAAAAAGAAAACTAATTATCTCAAGCACTTCACCAATTTTTTAGGATGTATGTTAACAAGCTGTGCTAGACACTGGAATAAACGAAAAAATTTGAGACATGGCCACTCTTAGAAATATTTTGCTGTGCAGTTCCACCTTTAAGATTTTTTTTTGAAAGTTTCATGAAAGTTTTCGATTTATTGCAAGTGTGTAGTGCAGCTTGTAAAGAATCATCCTGAATTTTTTCGAATCCTTGGTACAGTTAGTTTATTTTAATTTGTGTACCTAAAAACCGTGAGGCAGATATCGTTTCTCTCGATCTATACCCTCAGATATTGGTATATTTTTTATGTGGAGCTAAAATGATTACTTTGTATTACCCATTTCCCACTGGGCTAAAAATGTGCACGAAAAGTCAAATGATTGAGTAGTTACGAGTAAGGAAGGAAATAATAATAGAAAAAGATTGAAAGGGTAGTTGGAAAGATTCCATAAAGTTGGAAAGTGTATCGTTATTCCATGAGTGTGCCGTATTTTTCTTCCTTGTTTCCATAAAAACCCATCTTCGGAATCGAAATCTATCTTAAAATCACCTAAAATCTATTTTACAATCTTAGACCACAGTAACATTCCAACTATACTCCCCCTTTAAAATAAATTGTCGCGTTTTGGCACACACTTAGCGATCCTTTATCAAAAATTACAAACCTTGTGCGACTCTCACCATTTTATTAACGCCCCCCCCCACGGGCTTTTTAGGGCACCCACAGAAATTTTGTAAAGTCGGCGCCTCTGCTGCTCAAGTTTTTCTGTCATTTTACAAAACTGAAATCCGAGGACCTGCTCACTATACCCCAACACGCGCCTTTCCTCGTTAGCCTCTCTGTCAGCGACTGAATGCTTTCTGCAGATGGGTAAAAATTCACGGCTGCGCATGAGTGTCAATCAAAGGCTACCTCTACAATGAAGAAAATCTCCACTTTATTGGTTTACGCGGGGAAAAATAATATTCGATACTTTTTAAACAGACCGTTATTTTAGACCATTATATAAATGAAATTATAGTATGCTTACTTGTAAAATAACTTACAGTATTATGCCCATTTGTTTCATTGGAGAGTATGCCAATATAAATTTAAACAACATATCCTGAAATTTTTATGCTAGAGATTTAAAGTCGTCACTAAACAGTGCTTCTAGAATTATGGCTCACAGACGTTAACGTATTAAAATTCCTGTTCTAAAAAAAGAGCTAATACTGTTGCTCACAAGATTTCAATGGAAAACATATGCCTGTAAATCTTATATTATATGTTAAGTTTCGTGACAATCTAAATTTACGACAGCCAGAACATTGACAGACTGAATGATGGACCAACCGAAATCATAAACTAGACTAGATCTAAGTGGGAAAATGGAAAATTTGAGAAGATAACGCACTATTTTTTTCCATTGCAGACTCCCCAACACTTTTAGTGAGATACTCTCCAGAGCGCAAGAAAATATTTTAAGGTTTCCTGGAGTGTCCCTCTAGTACATGCGCATCAAGAGGGGGCTTAGGGGACTTCGGAATTTGATGAAAATTTTATCATGTACAATATTTTGGTAAATTTAAATTCCACTAATTCTATACTGTTTAAAATGTTTGAGTAGGGAGAAAAGATTGGATTTTTTTTGGGGGGGTGGGGGTGGGGGTGGGCCAGAATATCCTGTTGTCGGGCCATCTCTAGTTCATGACTGGTACTCGAGTAGTCGCCTTGGTGGTGTCCTGTATTTAAAAGGCCACAGAAGCCAGAAAAATCTGAATAATCACGTTTTGCTAGCGGACATTTGAAGAGCATCTCCTTAGAACAGGGACGGGACAGTAGGTTTTTGGAACCTACACCAAGTGTTGGGCTGTCCAGGCATCACCTGATCATATTATTTTTTTTAATTGACCTTACCTTGGATGAATTGTTTTTTCTTTTCTTTAGAATAGTGAACTATACTCAGTGGCTCACCAGCCCATGCAGAACCGAGGCCTAAGCTGCCCATCCACCCTTTCAGTTTTCCAAAAAACTGAAGGTTATCTAAAAAAACAAAATGTTCCCCCCTTCATGAACATCGGTTCTGTGGTCCGAAAGCATATATATGCCCCAACCAATAGGTCAGCCTGAAGCTGAGGCCACTGTATTTAGTTCCCAAGCAATCTTAGTCCTCATATTATCAGCTCACTCAAAGGATGACAGGTTGAGTCAATCTTGCCCAGCCTATGAACTGAACCCCGGACTTGTGGCATGGCAGTCACTATGTGCTAACCATCACACCACTGGGTTTCGTTTTTCATAAGAACCTCTTCTGGTTTTTGACTTTTTAGAGGCACGTGAATTTATAGATTCAGTCTAATTTAGATAAACTATTTGTGGAATCAGAAACAACAACACATTTTTTACCTTACCTTGAATCTCTCTAGTTCACTCAATGGACCGACCCCAGACAGCATGAGTATTTGCGGCGTGTTGACTGTGCCGGCTGAGAGAATGATTTCTTTCCTGGCTCGAACACGTCTCCTAGCACCTAGAAAATCGAATTCCACTCCTACAGCAAGCCTGTTTTTGAAAAGGATCTAGTGGGAAATAAAGTAGAGGAATATGTTCGTACATAATTAATGTGTACACTGGATTTTTCTTTACACGGTTTCAAAAGGACCTCTTTACACGGTTTCAAATAACATGGTGTAAAAAATAATGACAAAAAGCATTTTTTAAATAAATATTTTACCAATGCGCAACAATAGAACTATTTTTTAGACTTTTTATACCTGTTGCATATATTTACTACTCAGGTTTTATACACACAAACTGTAACCTATATTACTCTTTATTTAATCATGCTTTTTTTCCACGGTTTTATTTTACATGGTGTTGTACGGAACGTGTCTACCGTGTGAAAGGAGAACCCGATGTATCCCACTCCATATACTTTTCGTATTTCACTAAATGCGCTTTAATTTTCTTTTCCTCCCAGTAATTGAAGAGTTTGCAATTGAAGAGTTGAGATGAAAATAATTATTCCAAGTTTTGTTCTGTTTTTCGGGCCGGACCCAGATAGCTTAGAGCTGTGCTGCACCTCTGTCCTTTTCTGGTGGGGCCTGGTGGTCATAAGAAACCTATAAAACATAGAACTATTGAAAATTGTCACTTTCTGTTTTATAATTTTAAATTACCCTCCCTTGAAATTTTTTATTTATCAGTTTCAAAATTTTAAGTTCCAAAATAACTGAAGTTTTTGTTTCAATAGTAAAAGGGAGAGGGAAAATAGGGCACACTTCTGAACCCTCTGTGTGTCCCATTAAAATATTGTATTTTTTTTTTTTTCCAAAATCCGCGCTATTACATAACACATTAAACATCGATAATCCAAAGATAGACAAAACTTTGCCATTTTACATGGCATCTACGCCATAAGACCTGAGCGAGGAATGTGTTTTTTATCTGTTTTTTGAGTACAAACTTACCAAGTCTAAGCGCGTTAACTTGACAGTCTTGTGGCCTTTAACAAATTTCATGGATCGGTTTAGTATTTACATGGA